>JAQFVV010013304.1:0-163580 GCA_028023455.1 Epiperipatus broadwayi
ATTTTGTTTTATATATATATATTTAATTATAATTGAAATTGCATAAATAATATATATATATATATATATATATATATATATATATATATATATATATATATATATATATATATACGTAAAATATAATAATATTAACAAGAATAACTATTTCTTTCCATAACAATTTGTAGATAACTACAAGCAGAGCGAGTCTAAATTTCTTCTCTCGCTATTATCATTTACGGTTTGTTAATTATTTGCACTTAGTTACCATTGTCATTAGTACATTAATACACCTTCATATAATCCATTTAGGCTTATTTTCTGCTTACACTTTACTCCTATTTTTTATATGTTCATCGGGAGAAAATAACAAACAACCACAAGATAAAATGTTCTTGTTTTACTTCACTCGATTCATCAATGCTTCTATGTTCACCACCCCCTCTAGTTATTATTTCTAAAGTTAATCAGTCCATTTAGCACACCTCCCCTCACTCTAGAATATAGTCTTTTAGTTTGATTGTGTGCAGAGCTAGTATTTAATGTCTCTGGTTCAACCAGATTATTTTCCTGTGGAATTTTTGGTAGCATTTTCCTGTTCTCTTTTGTTAAAGATTCCCACTGGCTTTCGATAAATCTTTTGTTATCATATAATGGTGTAACTACTGACCTTCTCCTTATATAGTTTACATGACTTCGTATAGAAGAACCATTTTCCAATTTTATATTATAAATAACCCGAGACACTGGATTTATAATAATTCCGGGTGTCCACTTCCTCTTTACAATGACTTGCACCCTTACTAGTTCATCCCTTTTAAACTTTGGGAAATGTTTATAAGTGTCTGGGTAGATCTCTGGGCCTTTTTCGGTCCTTGCCTCCCGAGAAATAATCCTTGACATATGTGTACTAGGCTTAGACCAAGAACTAAATGTCTTATTTGGCAAGTTGGCCACCCTTTGACAATTATGACATTGATTTACCATTCTTTCAATCTCTTGGTCAATATGTGTCCACTACACATATGATTGAGATAGGGCCTTCATCCTTACTATTCCAGGGTGTCCAGAATGAAGTAATTTTAATACCTGAGCACGTCCCTCCATAGGTATGAACACTCTATCTGTTCTAGTGATGCAATCATTACAGATTGATAAATACTGACGAGCATTCCAGATAGCTGTATGTAGAATTTTTGGGCAGCAGTTAGGCCATCTTTTCTTGATGCATGTTTTCAACTGGTGACAGCCAGGATCTCTAAATGTCCATTCTGCTATCTTGGTACTATTTAAGGTATCATTCAATTGTTTTACCATTTTGATAATCTGTATGGATATGCCCAATGGCCTGAACCAATTTTGGCTGAGTAAGGGTTTCATGTTCCTCTTGATTATATACAAAGGTAGAGTTTTGTTTTTGTTATTTAACTTTACTGGAACAGAAACCTTCCCACAGATTGGTATGTTATTACCATTCACATCTGTGGCAATTACATTTGTTTTATCTAGATTAAATTTTAACTTGTGTGTAGAATTTATTTTTTTCCAGTCCCTTAGAGACATGCTGGATACCTGCTTCACTGTCTATCTCCATTGTGACTTTAGTTTCCACGATTATTAAATCTAGTATAATCTGTTCACTTATCTTAGTTTTTACTCTTTTAATTTCTGATGTTTTGTTCATGTTTCTGGTTAATTTTACATGCGTCTGTTGTTGATTGTTATTCTTTCTGCAAATGCTTGCCATGTGGCCTTTTATGCCACAGATATGACACTTTAGGTTTTTGAATTTGCAAACTCTTTTTACATGTCCCTTTATGCTGCAACAAAAACATGTAAAATCCTCTCTTGGAGTTTGTGATAATGTTTCCGCTATTTCCATTTTACATATGCTTACAGCAACATTTGCTTCCTTAGTTCCAGCTTGGAATTCCATCGCATTTTTTAACATCATCTCATGAGCAGTACATTTAGTAATTGCAGAGTTGTAATCTATATCTATTTCACTGAGCAATAATTTTCTCAAATTATGGTCGATCATGCCGTAGAGAAATTGATCTAAGAGCCTGTCATCAAGATCAGGAAATAAACAATCTCGTGCCAAGGTTTGCAACGCAATATTATACTCGGAGTACATTTTGTGTGAGTGCTGTTTTCACATTCTAAACCATAGGCATGTGACTCTTTTGGTAACAGCTGGCTGAAAATATGCAGTAAATTTTTTCACTAATACTGTATATGATAACTGTTCTGGGATTTTATTGTCCACTAATTGTTTGGCAATTTGCAAAACATCTATTCCGGCGAAAAATAATATTGACATTTTAGTTTCATCATCTTTGATTTTATTTAGCCTCATGTATTGTTCCAATTGTTCTACATATAGAGTCCATCCATCTGGATTTCTGATATCAAATTCTCTAATATTTTGTGCAGGAAAAGTCATGTTTGTATGAGCTATTCGAAATTACTTTTTATCTTCTTTTTTGTTTACAAAACAATGACCTCCATAATCCTGTCTGACTGCGCCATCTGCAGTGTTTTCAGGAAGTTAAAACTCAGCTGAAATTGCATAAATAATAATATGTACATAAAATATAATAATATTAACAAGAATAACTATTTCCTTCTGTAACAATTTAAAGATAACTACAAGCAGAGCGAGTCTAAATTTCTTCTCTTGCTATTATCATTTACGGTTCGTTAATTATTTGCACTTAGTTACCATCATCATTAGTACATTAATACACCTTCATATAATCCATTTAGGCTTATTTTCTGCTTACACTTTACTCCTATTTTTATATGTTCATCGGGAGAAAATAACAAACAACAACAAGATAAAACGTTCTTGTTTTACTTCACTCGATTCATCAATGCTTCTACATTCGCCACCCCCTCTAGTTATTATTTCTAGAGTTAATCAGTCCATTTAGCGCATTGTACCGGTCGAAAACCACCACCCCCAATGTCAAATCGGATTCAAACTCAGCTTAACCAAAACTGAATTCAAACCCAACTTAACAGCTCAGATAGCAGAAATCGACGGCACAGTGCTATGCGCCAAGAACTAGCTCAACGGTTGGTGAGGACTAGAGATTCCTGAGTAACACTCATATCTAAGAATTTATATACTTTGAATAATCTTATAAATCGAATCATATGTATGTTCGGGTTGCCAACACAGACGGCAAGTATTAACATTTAAATAATTATCAAAAGAATGATGAACTAAGAAACCAAGTATGTTATAAAATATTTAATAATAATAATAATTGGTTTTGTTCAAGAAAATATAGATTGCATTAGTTATCTCTAGTCTTTAAAAGAATTTATAAATATAATAAGAATGGCGGTCCTTATCATATGCCAACAAGTATTACACAACATGGAATTCTATGTCTATGCCCCCAACGAGAAATATAAAGGTGGATAAAGGTATTTATTTAGAACGGAAATGATTGTTCTAATTTTATTACGGTGGAATATGAGATTTATCTTCACATTCGGAAATCTATTCATGAAGAGCAAAACGTATTTTAAGGCATAACTTTAATCTTTATTTGAAAACTTATTTAATTAAACATATTTGAGAATTGGTTCGACTTTAATTTAAATCACTTCATCACGAATTACGAGTACGGAGCGAGTTTTACCGGGACAAAAATGCAACGGTGCTTGACGAATTACGAGGCAGAGAGTCAAATTTAAAGATGATCGCTAGTCGATGATCGAAGTCTTATGGCGGCTTGCATTTGGCAAGTCTTACGCCCTTTGACTAATGAATCGGAAAGGAAGTACTTTCTTCCTGGAAAAATTTAAATAAGAGAATGATCACCGACCAGCCTAACGGAGCGGAAGATGGCCCTACATCAGCAACGTTTGATGATGATGACTTGGTAGTCATCGTTGAAAATAAAACCCATGTAGAATGCTCTACGTGATGACTTGACCAATTAATTAAAGTCAAACGAGCTTTAAGAAAACTATTTGAAAGTATTGGAAACTATGTTAACTATGCCTTAATATCGTGCCTTCATGAATATTAATATAAAATAACAAAAGTGGAATTAAAATACATTTAACCCTTTATCGACCCTTTTTGCAATAAGACATTAAAGATTATATTTGCATAAATAAATATTAGTGGAACAAGAAAATCATTTAACATTATGTGAATATATATAAATACTTATAACTTAGATAGGAGCTGGGGACATAGGTGAAAAATTGAGCTAATAATTTATTATTAGCTAAATGTAAAAATAGTAAACCTGTAATATTTTCTTTCGACTCGATGATTAATAGAACTTATCAATTTAGTTCTAATGGGCGAGAATTACTATTTGAAATTAATGTTATATTATTTGCGTGAGGCAAATGGAATCAAGGAGCTCATCGAGTCGAAAGATTATTGGCATATAATTTTTAAATACGACATTAAAAAAAACACACTAACATATATATATTAAACGAACCGCCAGGTAAGAAAAGAAAAATTTAAAGACTAGAGATTTAAAGAATTACGTTATACATTTACAGTAGCATTTTAGAAATAAAGGGTGTTACAAAGATTTTACATTAAAGAATAAAAGAGCTCTTAATAAGGAGGAGTGTAAAATAAAGTTCGAACTGGCCAGAAAGTTTAACGTTCATTATAGAAACATATATTACCCCTTCCGTGCTGGTCCTTAAGTCACACCTCCAGGTTGTTAAAACGTAGGCACCATTTGGTTGATTATTGGAATAGCATTTTAGTAGCTTTTCATGATGTTAGCAGAATGATCGATCCGGAAAAGGTTCAGCAGCTCCAGTGATAATTTCTCGGGACTTTAGGAACCGTAGCCAGATTCCTGATGTTTTAGCCGACTATCATGATGAAATACAATTATTATACGCACAGAGTTCACTGCACTACTCTACAACAAAGCTTGATCTTTTTTTTTCTGACTTTTCAGGGCTATATATATTGTCCAGATGCCTTAAGGCTAGCGCTCATTTTATTATCAATTAGTTGTTTTCCAATACATTCCTTCGGTAAGGCTTTCAAACTAATTATTGAATTCCTTTCCTAATTAGACTAATTTTTTTGAATTCCTTTCCCAATTAGAAAATGAATTCTTATCTTTTTTTAATTAATAAAACTTTACTGTTGTTTTTGAGAATTTGAAAGCCCATGGAAGGAATGTAGCTTTTAATCGCAAACTTTAACAAATTATTTAAAAGTACAAAAAAAAAACAAGTATTCCCGACGCAATGAAACTTTCGAAAATTATATATATTTAAATATTTACAAATATATACGCACAATCCACGCAATTGTAATATATATAAATTCATGAATATTTTATCATGAATTTATTAAGAGAATTGCTCAATTTTAAACTGAAACTAATTGATTTTAATACACATTTGAAATAAATTATTCATTATGGAAATTAGCGTGGATTGAACGTATAAAGCCCCATTGCATCGGAAATTTAAGGTTAGTATTAGGGTAACTAACATGAAGCTAGGATCGAACTCAGATCCGACTGCTTCAGCATATATATATATATATATTAAATTTCTATTGATTATTGCCTTGTGCACAATGACCTATATGGTTAAATATTTATTTAATATTCAACATCAAAAAAACTAAATATTCAAGTTTGATTCCTATGCCAATACTCTCATTTGTCAGGCCTGCAACACTTGAATAATTAAAAAAGAATAATACAATTTAAATGTGATGTTATTCACTAATCATTGATCTATTATTAACAATTAAATGTCTGCTGGCAATATAATATTTTAACTTTGGGAATTTACACTGCAATTTTGTTGAGCATTTAAAATAGGTAGATTCACAGTGTAATTTATAGAAATACATTTCCATGCAATAATCACTTTAGATCAGTGTTCTTCAACCCTTGGTCCACAGCTCAGTGCCGGGCCACAGAACTTTTCTGCAGGTCCAGTGCTAGACGGGCAGTAAAAAGTTTGTAATAATAAATAATAAGAGTTTAAACTTTTAATTAATATAGCCAATTTTTATTTATTTTTTCATCTCATTTTTACCCAATTAAAACAAAAAAAGCAAAAAGAACGAAAACAAAATCTAATCAATCATCCATAAATTAATTTGTTTTTCTAGTTATCACAGATGTTTATGGGGGGGGGGAGTAGAATTAAATTTTTTATTACTTTTCTAAAAAAATTTTAAAAAAAGTTTTTTTATTATATAAACTCCATATATATATATATATATATAACTTTATCTTATATATTTAACATTGTTGTTTTGATCAGTTATAACAATTATGCTTATCTTTAAGAAAATTTATCTATAGACTTCTGCCGGCCTGCGAAATCTTATCCTTATTTTTGCTTGTCCACGGAAACTTATTCTTATTTTTACTGGTCCACAGGTGTGAAAAGGTTGAAGACCACTGCTTTAGATGATAAGTTTTTCTTTTTTTTGCAATTAAAGATCAAATATTTCTTAAATATTTAATAATGTTGAATAGATTAGCAGAATCAATGTTACTTTTAAACCATTACTGTATATATAGCTCCATACTCAGCTACCATATTTTAAACATCAGGAAATGCATCTTGGAGAGCTGTTTATTTTTTAAATACATGATATTAACTTAAAACAACTTAAAAAATTTAATGATTTTTTACAATAAAATACATGATGGTGAAGTGTTACAAATTTTACTACCATTTATTGGACAACATATGATTTAGAAAGTTTCTCTTGGTTACCATAGCAACATTTTATGTTTATTAAAAAATATTCTTTATTTTTAAAGAATAAAATAATAACTCCTTTTACATTTATACTTACTTTTTACTATTTTAAAACAACTTTAAAATTTTTCCTATATCCATACCAATTTTGTTATATAGAACAAAAACAATTAACATTTTAGCATAAAAGCAACACCTGTAAACTCAGACAAGATGGTTACATTTGCCCCTTCTCCATTTAAAAAAAAATAGAGTCAATTTAAACATAAATATCACTTGAATTTATTTCCACATAAAAGGACAATTTCTTTCAATTTTATAATAATGTCATGCTTAGTCATACTTCTTTGGAAATGGATTTACAAGCTGGGATAAAAAAATAAATAATGTCATCTTTACAAATTATAAAAAAAACTTTCATTAATTCAATTAAAATTATTTATTGGACATGATCACTTAGCTGCAATATAGAGATGAACAAGAAAATCTCCACTGACTGTGAGTGTATCATGCATACCAGAAAGCTATTTTGAGCACAAAATATAATATCAACCAAAGGAAATAATGAACAATGCATTTAAATAATGCCTTGCTTCACTATGCATCTTAGAGGCTGACAATTATGTAACTATGCCTAGCTGACTTTGGAATCTTGGAGACTGAAAAATATAAAAATAATATGGTTGGGAAAAGTGCTAAGTATATTTAGTGTATGTATTTTAATAATTATTTTATTGTAATGTAAATAATGTCCACTGGGGAGAAATGCTGTGGGATAATTGGCCATGTGTTAGTGTTAAAAAACATCTTAAAAAGCATCCATTAAGGAATAAAAGTTGGATTTATATATTATTTTTTCTTTCATTTATAATAAGTTGTCTTTTATTTATAGTAAGTTATCTCTTTCAATTTTGTTTTGAATCGATGATTTTTAACATTATATATAAAAGACAACATAATGGACAAATTTATCATCAAAATTTGATCATTTAAAGTAAAAACTCAAAAGTATCAATAAAGTATGACAATTCCAAAAGAAAAATAAACACTCTTTCTATTAATCATCCATACAGAAACCAACATGATCAAATTTAAACAAACTCATAAAATTAATTTATGTTTCAATCTATTTAGTGTTTTCTTTACATGATTAACCAACAATGGAAAGATTACAGTAATATCATCTGAACTCTGAGCTTTGACGATTTATTTAACTATTCATTTATTTACGTGGTAGTAAAGTAGAGTAAGAAATTTGTATATTATTAATGTGATTGTAACATGATATAAAAATTCTGAAACCCCTATCAAACATTTAGAGTATCAAGAAAAGACTTCATGAACAATCTTTCAATTATACTTAGTTCATATGCCATCATTTTTTTCAACTATTGTTTAGCATTTAAACAGTGCAAATAATTTTTTATAACTAGTAATTTCTTTTTGATGCTTAAAAGGATGTATTTTTGTAATGTGTATTATATAAATTATTTCCCCATTTTTGTTTATGAGGTATCCAATAACAAGTCCAGAGTTATCAACTTAGATGTCATCCTTAAGCATTGAAATATTAAACCTTGCCTCTCTCTAAATATTTTAATCACATTCCAACCTATCATTAAACTTTTAATAGCTTTATGGTTTATGTCTAAACTGATATTAATATTTGTCATTAATAACATCAGTTTTGCTTTTAGTTTGATGAATGATTACTATTCTATTAGGAATTGTGACATCACCTCTTGCCTTTTGACTTTCTTTTTTACATAGTTATCCATAAAGATTGGCCTTCAGATCTTCCTCCATACCATGGCTTTTTGTACCTAATGACACTTATCTGGAGATCAGATCATTTTTTAAATGGCTCTCTGTGTTAGGATTTAAATATGCATTTTTAATCACTGTAATTTGGTGATTTGCTGCACTCAATTGCACTAAGTAATTCAGCTACCTGTTCTATCATTTTTCAACCAGGATTGTTGAGCATGTGTTTTAAGCATGATTGGATAAATTATCTAGCTATGCATACAATCTGAATGTCAGATGATGGATCAGTGGTCAAAGCTTCTAATGTGGGTTTTTGCCATCTGAAAATAATGGAATGAATTTTTACTCAGGTCTGCATTTGTCTTGGGCAATATAGTGTTTGATCCATTTTCATAAATCATACTCCAGTAGGAGTTTAACAGAATTTGTTTAAACTGATCAAAATTTACATGTTTATCAAACAATATTTCCCAGCATGCCCGAGATGCACTTTGGAGAAGACTATGAGCAATCATGATTTTAGTCTCTTCAGTCAACTGATTTAAACTAACATATATTTCTAAATTGTTAATATACTCAGTTAAAGCCTCCTCTATGTGTGCTGAAAAAATCCTGATTTTTAAAAATTGATTGGCATTACTGAAATTAGAATTATATATATATGTGTATCAACATCTGTGTACTCATCTCTACTAACATCTGATTGACCATTTTATGCGCAGTACATAATTTTTTATAGTCAAGTCTATCTTACAATATTTTTTATATCTAGCTCTATTTTCCTTAACTTCTCTGTTTTCTCTTCCTGCATTTTAATTCGACACTCAATTTTTATTTGAATATTTTCAATTTTTTGAGTCAAGTAGTTGATTTCTACTTTTGCTTGAATCAAATATTGTCTATTCTCTATTTTTACCTCTTCAACTATTTCATGCAATTGTTCAAATTTATTATCCTGGTCACATTTATTCAAATTAACTTTCAAACTCATTTCACCAATTTTGCTTTCTATCTGCTTTTTGTTTTCTTTTGTCTATCTCTCAAATTAGGTTTTTTTTTATTTTTGTGAACATGCTTTCCATGTACACTTTAATTTCCTTATTTTTTTAAGATTTTCACATTGTTT
The DNA here is from genome assembly GCA_028023455.1 of Epiperipatus broadwayi. Classification (NCBI taxonomy): domain Eukaryota; kingdom Metazoa; phylum Onychophora; class Udeonychophora; order Euonychophora; family Peripatidae; genus Epiperipatus; species Epiperipatus broadwayi. The sequence goes on from JAQFVV010013304.1 coordinate 9,617, forward strand.
TTCAATTTTTTTTATAATCAATAATAAAGATATTCTATGATAATATCTACTATTTAACTAGCTCTAACTGATTAATAAATTGTAAATGGTTTGGTTTATGAAAAGTTAAATAAATAAAATATTAATAAATCATGAGACAACTAAGTGAAGTACAAACACTAAAAAATTACAGTGAGATAATATCCCACATGATACAATCTCAATGACATAGGAATACTATCACCCCTATTATTTCAAATAATAATAAATTCACAGCATTCTTACGACTTTAAAATAATAACAATCAATTTAATATAATGTCACTAATTAAATTCTAATCTCTTTATTAAAATAATACAATTATAATAATCTCAGGTTCTTTAAAATAACTCTAACCAATTTATAATCTCCTATAGACAAGTATGATAAGGGACTTTTTATCATCCTCAACTACACCTAACTACTAATAATATTGGTACATTTTCATTTACCATTGTCAAACTTTTTCCACTCACAACTTTGACGCTATCCATTTCAGATAAATACACTAATAATTATTACTAATAATTTTTGAAACTAGAGATTATCTCTAGCACAGATATAAACTTTAAACCTCAGTTAAAGATTAATATATCTGATTTTTTAAAATTTACACACACGGAGTTATTCATCTTTCTCTATTTCGTATGTAATATCTTTATAGATATAATAAACACTTCCATACTTCACCATTCTTTTTAAATTCATATAAATAAAGATATAACAAAAGACAAATAATAATAATAACAATAATATAATTCTTTTAGTTATCATGTGGCCTCTTAAATAGAATATATGGCATAATCTGATATAATCTGATAATATGCAGCAACAAACAATATTAAAATTCTATGCAATAAATTGTACCATTAATTATGACCATAATAATCATATTAATGCAAAAGAAATTTATCAAATATATTATATTCTGAAGCATTATGATTTCTTAAGTAAATAATTATATTTGTACAGTGCAAATGTTGTGTTTGTTTTGGTATCTGGCAATCATGTATTTGTAATGGTGAATAAATCGACATAACACAAAGTTTTTTAAAAACAAATTTAACAAAAAATATTATTCTATACTTTTCACAAACTATATACAATATTTACAATTGTATTTAATAAAACCTAACAAACACTAAACTAATAAAATAATATTAGAATTAAACATTTCCACATTGAAAATAAAAATAAATCAACAAGGAAATAAGCCTTTACTCTCACTTATTAACTTTTGCACATTGTTTTAAAATAATAATAATAATAATTTTAGATAACACTTGTAGTTTAATATAATATAGTTAAAATATATGGTTTTTGAAAGTGTACACAAAAATATAAAAATATGAAACACTGAAGTATCATTCATTTTTAAAATATGTTCATAGATTTTTATAATAAATTAATCAAATTTCTAATATGATAGTGCTAGTGTTATTTTACATATTATCTTGGTTTGCTCAACAAATAAATTGACTTTAATCAAATAATATGTTCGACATTCGTTTATATGCCTTGCTTGGCACAACTTTAAATAAATTCCTTATGTGTGTGTTTCATGTATATTTAAAACATAAAATAATATTCACAAAAATATAAACACTCATTCTATTTTATGTTGTTCATTCTGGATGTTCTATTCTTTAAAAATATGCATTACCATGTATAATCAAAATATCAAAAATTATTTAAAATCTTGTGAATAATTTATTATCTCTTATATACATTTTTTAATCAATAGTTTAATAAAATATGAAAAATATATGTGATTCTTTGTTATTACTGTTATCATTTACTTTCAATTTCATTTGTGTTTGACTTTAACATAAACCAAAGCAAAAAAACCTATCTCATATTCTTTCAAAAATAACGATACTACAATTCAAAAATTTATTCATTATTTTCTTTCATAAATACAATGCTATATGATGCAATAACTGTTGAAATTAAGATAGTGATATGATGTGTAGATATGAAGAACTAACTAGAGTAAAGACTAAATAGTATAAAATATATGGGATAATATTCATGGGTACAGTGTAAATGAAGAGGTATGACTTCTCTGTCCAATAACCTCAAATATAATACTGATCTACAGGCTATTTACTCAGCTCCTTCGAACATTAAAATACTTAATACCAAGAAATACCCTGCCCATGGAAAATATATACAAGTCCCAGGGCTACTTTATCTGTACTGCATAAACTACTAAGATAATAGTAAAAGTTACTTTCCTATTTTCAATAGATCCTACATATGAGCATCCCATTGTTTCTTTTCATAATCCCAAGGTCACTATCACTTAAAACTTCACAATAGGTTTAACAATCTACATCACAAAAATATATAGCCTTATTCTAAATAATAAACAAAATTTACATATGATTTTAACAATCTAAAACTACTACAAGAAAAGGTTTCTTCACTTTTAAAACTCAGCAGTAAAATACAAATGATTTTGTTTTAATATATTAAAATCAATATTTAAAATATTTCTAAAATAAGGTTCATCCATTAAAGAATCATATAAAAATTATATGTATCAGTAAGTTATATTACATTAGTAATATAAAACAAAAGTATGCATATCTTTTTAAAAAAAAAAATCCTAGCTCATATCTTTAGAATAACAATAATGTTTTGTGTGTAATTAATTCATGCACACATGGTCATACTTTTATGTGATAAGGTAATATTTTAAAAATATTCCAAGCAATTCTAGAAACAATAAAATATACATCATGTGAAATTACTATATTTTACAAAGATTTACCTAGTGACACTAATCTTGTTGGTCACTCTTAGACACTTTCTGATCCAATATTTCATATAAAAAACATACTAAATAATAATATCCATTCTACATCACTATCATACTTTAAAAATGTTTATGAAAAAAAAAAACTTTACAAAGAATTAAATATCTCTTAGATTAAATAAATATTTAAATGTAATTTTCCTACCTAATACTAATAAAATTTAATACTATAATTAGTATGTGAAATGATAAATAAAAACTATAGTTACTAAATCCAATTCTTTTTTCTCCATAAAGTTCAAATTAAAAGTTTTTTTTTTCTTCTAATATTTCTTCATTAGAAGTTTTCTCCCCAGAACCTATTGCTAAGACAACCACTGTCCAAAGCTTTAAAACAAAAACATTTCTCTCCTCCTCACACAGTGTGTAACTCATAAATGATAAAAAAATGATGTTGACTTTTAAATCCTAAATTTTTTAAATAATAACTACCATTCCTGTTCTAAATTTCTATAAAACTCAGTCTATTGTTTGTGGCTTTCCAGGAACAATAATTATTAAATGTGATATCACTTGAGAAAGTTTTAAAATAATCTCTGGAGTTTCCCATTCACTTGAAGTATACCAGGTTCACATGCATCAGTGATGGCTACAGAAATCTTATATTTTTACAGAAAATACATATTTTAAATTCCATTAAAATTATCATTTTTATGGTAATTCAAATAAAGACATTTATAAAGTTATATTTTTTTAGTCAGGATAATATTTTAATTGCCCATTTATTCTTTTACTGACAAATAACTCTAAAATAAGTTTTTACAATATTAAAATGATTTATGGTCTTTTTTAATAATGACTTGTCATATAAAAAATATATCCGTAATACTATCGGTTTTTATCTTTATAACCATTTTCAAGAGAAGTTTATAACAAGCTTTTAAAAGACAATATTTCCTTTTAAAATATTTACTGCAAGCTTTTTTTTAAAAAATATACTTTTTCAAATATTAAAATTTAAGTTTTTTCCATATAACTTTTTGCTCTACAAATACATTTATCTATCCTTAAAATATAATGCATAAAAATGTTAAACTTTTGAAGAATATTTCTGTTCAACTTTCTTGCCAATATTCCAAAATATTAAAAATAAATAATGATATGACTTTTCTCCCAATATATGTAAAATAGTATCTTCTTTTATTAACTGTATTTTCATCATTAATTCTTTTGAATACATACTTGTTTCTGGTATTAGTTTCCATGAAGTTGACTTAATCTTCAATAAAACAGTTGATAGAGAATTTATTAATTTAGCAATGCATAACTACTTTAGCTTAGTAAATTTATAATCCTTCAAATCCTTTTTTTTAAAACAATAATTTTAAGTAGTAAACTAAGCAATACTTCAATGTTAATATATGATAACAATATTGATAAAAAATAAACAAGTTATTAAAAGATTTATTAAGTTATTAAGCAACCCAAAAAAATGAGAGCATCTACTTTTATACCAAATTGAATTGACAATTTCATTGACTATTAAATCTTTAACTTGTGATCTAATTTACATATTAGTAAAACTTATGTAACTAAAATTTAGAAAAAAAATGTATGACTCATATTATTACATTATTTAATTCTAAATTAATTTTACAATTTTATTTAAACAAACTAAACACTTTAAAATAAACTTTTAAAAATAATACTTTATTAATTTATCCAATATTTAATTTTAATTTATCTATTTTTGAAATTCATTTTACTAAGTACTATTATTTTAAAGCTATTCAATTACATATTTGTTTAATATTTAATCTTATTCTATTGTACACAAATGTTTTAATTTTTAAAACAATTCTAAAGCAATTTTGAAACTTTTTAGAAACCTTGTAAGTACACAAGTATATGTATTTGCTGATCACATGATTTAAACCTGACAATGTGTATCATTTTTTATAATTATTGTCTGAAAACAGAAATATCTTAAACAATTTTATTACAAATTATTATATAAAAAATAATAAATATAATAATACAATTTGGAATAGATAAACTTAGAAATTGTTTAAACTGTAATAAATTAAATACAATTGCCCACCATAAAATATTATATCTTTACTAAATAATTTATAACATAAATATTAAATCTATTTTTTATTAAAATTACATTAGTTTATTTAATTTTAAGTCATTATTTTAAAATTAGCTTTTAGCACTCTGTTTAATAGAACTTTTGTATATTATTTTACTATGGCCAGTTTTTCCAACCATAAAAAAATAATATTTAGCTTTACTTTATAATTTTCACATATTAACATAGTTTTTTTTTATATATTTACTACTCTCACTTTACTTTAATAAAGTTTTAAAATATTACCAACATTATGCAGCAGTTATACTATTTAAATTATATTCTTAATTAATTTTTTTTTCAAAATTGACATAGTAAACCTATTTATACCTAATGAAAAGAGTACTATATATATATATATGTTTTTAAAAAATGTATATAAAAACTCTCACCTCTTTTTACATCATTCAACCTTTTTAAAACTGCAAGTTATTTTATTATGTATAATTTTAAATTTTAGAAAGTTGAAAATAATTATTTATTAAAACTTATAAGAATAAAGTGTATTTGAAGTGTCTTAGGTTTGAACCTAAGATTAGATAATTAAAAGCAATATAAATGTTAAATCTTATTAAAATATTTATTTTTAAAGATATCTGAAAGATAAAATACTAAAGAATAAGTTAATAATATCTGTTAAAAAGTAATTGCTTAATATCATTTATATTTATAGGGAAGTTCAAATCTAATGTGATAAATGATAATATACATTTTATAGATGAATAATTATGTCTGTGTGCTTCTGGTATTAGTTAGCAATAATTATTTCCAGTGAAAAAAATAATTTATTTTCCAATTTATATCCTAAATTTTGTAATTATAAGTTCTTAGGCTTAATTTTGAATTTAATCTATACAGACATAAAAAAGAAAATGATTTAAATTGTAATTTTATTGAGTCATAAAAGGTATTGTTTATTAATAATAAATATTTTAAAGAGATATTTGTTTTTAAAAGTAAATTAGCTACAAGCAAGTCATTAAATATTCAATATCAAAGAAATGGAAAAATTAACCAACAGGAAGACACAATTTGAAATAAATTAGCATGCAGATGATAATTGTTGAAAAAAATCAGACATGGAAAACTTTAGATTAAAAAAAAGATTACATATCAGAAATGAAAAACAAGTAACTGGATTTGTTTTGTAAAAAAAGTTTGCTGAAATCTTTTAAATATTATCATTATTTTAAAAAGTCAAGTAATTAATGATGATCAACTCATTGATTTTAATCTTTATATTATCAGTTTTCAGTAAGATGAACATGTAAAACAATTCTCTCCTCACTAAACCAACAATCACTAACATTGCTAAGATATCTTGCAATCATTATATTAGGAAAAATATTAAAGAATGGAAATAAAAAGTTATATATTGGTATCAAAGTGTTATCATGTAATACTGGAACAGAAGGGGTAAACTGTAAGTATTATGGTGATGTATAATTGGATGAGTGAGCAAGATAAAATATGTAAGCATTTTAACTATTATAATATTTATGCAAGATTAAAATGGAAATGTTATATGAATGACAGGAAAACTATTTGTGACAAAGTTAAATGGACAGTTTTTAATATAATTAAAACTAAATTAAGAATAAATCAGAATGAAAATGTTTGTGTATTAAAAATGTGCTGAATATTAAAATACTATCTCTGAATGAAAATTTTGCTAGGAAAAAAGATTTTAACAAATTGTTATCAGTGAGTATAACTTTCATATGTAGGAAAAACTTTTATGATAAATTAAATACAACATCAGTAACATTAGTTTATTGAAGAATCTAAGCAATGTTGAGGATAATATCATTTTGTTACATTTAAGGAGAAGGTATAAAATGTTCTCTATTAAGTGAAAACATTAACAAAAAATACAAGCATAAAATGAAAACAAGTATCATTAATGGTGAGAAAATCTAAATAAAATATACCACTCAGTTGGAAAAATAATTTTCAATCATGAAAAAAATGTAAATGTTGTAGATAACATGAGGGAGTTGGGAGTCTACAATTTTAAACAAAACAAAACTCTCAATATAGTAGTGCCATCTTGTGCTAACAAAAGCAATCAATGAATGCCAGAAGGCTTGTGCATAAAATCCCTATCTAGTGCCTACTCATCCAATATCCCCAGACTAGTTTTTGGCTTGTGGCCTTCTGGCATCCATTGATTGCTCTTGTTAGCACAAGATGGCACTACTATATGGAGAGTTTTGCTTTGTTTTGAATTGTTTAATAACAAGTATGTGCTAGTATGAGATAGTGATCATGTGATGTTTAGTCTACAATTTTAATAATTTTTTTATAAGTATTGTACTGCTAGCAAATATTTATGTTAAAAATACACATATAATCATTTAAAAATAAATGATCAGATTTATTTAAAAAGAAATAGAATCAAATAAAGAAAACTATTCCAAAAGTAACAATCAATTAAGGAGTGATTTGAAAATATAGTTTTAAAAATAGAATAAAAAGATTGCTTATATTTTGAATTTTAAAATATAATAAAATTATTTGTTAAAAAGAAGGCTTAACGAAAATCTAAAATAAAATTAGAAAAAGATTTTTAAACTTTTTTTTCTCTCTTAAAAAATAAATAATTAAATATAGAAAGGTAAAATTAAATTTTGTTTGTAAAAGAAAACTTTCAAAAATGTAACTAATTACTTTATAAGATTTCTGTTTGATAATAAAATGAAAATTAATATATGAATTAATTAAGAAACTGTACACAATCTTATCAAGATAGTAAGTGAATCGGAATAAAGGATTAAAATTAAAACAAAAGTGAAAATAATTAAAAACAGATTTTAAGTTATCTTAATTAAAAAATAGATTTAAGTGTGATACATATTAAAACCTGGAAAACAATTTTATTCTTCAGTCTTGTTTGTGATATACAGTTGGGGCTGCAATCTGTAAATCAATCCAGTATTATGCATTCAATTCAGAGTCTAGCTATACAATGTGCAGAAGAATGAATATTCAGAGTTTTGGAGAAATTTAAATGTAGTAACAAACCAGTCATTACTACTGCCATCAACATCCATGCAAAAGCCACAGATCTAGCAAGAAATGTGTTGCTAGACCATCTTTAGAAATGTTTGATTGGACTTCAGGTCCCAATGTCCTCTCCAAATCAATTGCCCTGTCTAAATCAATATCTGGAAAAAATGCCAAAATTGTGAAACAGAATCTGTCATATACTCTCTCTCTCTCCCTCTCTCTCTCTCTCTCTCTCTCTCTCTCTCTCTCTCTCTCTCTCTCTCTCTCTCTCTCTCTCTCTCTCTCTCTCTCTCTCTCTCTCTCTCTCTCTCTCTCTCTCTCTCTCTCTCTCTCTCTCTCTGTTCAACAGAAAACTGGAAGGAAAACAAGTGCTGAAACCTTTGATGGGGATCAAAAAGCCAACCTCTTGCACTGATAATCATGAAAACCTAGGTAAGGTCATTTTGACACTTATCTAAAGACACTTTATTTTTATTTTAAATGAACTTTAATTAATGAAGGAATATCATAATTTTAGCCTGAATGTAATCATATATATTTTTATGTAAAATATTATATTGTGTTATTTTATATTGTATTAGTTATGTATGTGTTTGAATAAATATTAAAGTTTATTTAAATATTATTTTGTTTATTCTCTCTTTCTCAGTCTCTCTCTCCCTCTTTCTCTCTTGTCACTTCATCACTATTGATTTCAAAGTAGAGTTATTTTTATGTGATAAGTAAATGTGGTTGACCCTAAGACAGAGTATGTGCTAGTCATCAGATATATCAAGTGCTGGATTGTGTGCCTATCATTTGAAGCATGCTGACTATAATCTATGGTTGTCTTGTGCCTGAGGTTCATCCTCAAAACAAATAAATGCTTTGGATGGCAGGGATTGGAATCCAACTGTCGAAATGGGCTATGATCTGGTAATGTAATTGTCTTATGCTTTGCATAGCTTAATATGACTGTGGGTATCGTTGATGGCTAATGCTATCAGTGGTATTCTCCTCTCTGCTTGAAGGACTGGTCCATTCCCATGTTTTTTTTTAAAATTATTATAAAAGTGTTTGAATCCAAATAAATAATCCCTCTTCTATTTGAACCTGGTTCAGTATAAAAGGAGTAAATATAAAAAGAAGATTAATGCATGACAAGTTAGAAGCATGATAAACAATTGAAATACTATTAATAAAAAATTTAAGTATTTTTTTATGATGAACTTGTATAATAGAAAAAAACTGGTAATGTATTGTTTGTATATAGTTAACTTCATGCTTTGAAATAATTATTATCAATAAGGAGAGATAAATTATGGGATAGGGTAATTATTAAGTAATGTAATTTTCTATCTATACTAGTAGTTGCTTAAAGTTCCTTTTATTTGATTGAATATTATTAGACAATTAAAATAAATGTATATAAGCTATAAGTTAGTAGAAAATACACACAAAAAATGGTAAAGCAAATGTATAATAATAAGAAAGGATGTGTCTGTTGAAGTGGTAAATCTGTGGTACATATTTAACTTCACTGCCTGATGACATTACATACGTTTAAGGTAGGGTTTGAACCAGTTTATATGTTTATTTGGTCATCTAGGAATGTTAAACACAGATATACACATATCACTTCCACCCTGTTTATTTAAAATGGTTATGTGTAACCAATTGAATTATTATTTTAGCTTAATCTATAATATTAATAAGCCAATAAGCTGATATACACATGCACTTTGCAGATGTCACTATATAAATGAATACTCCCACTTTTTCAAACCCAAGATAAAGTCTTTAAGAAAATATACAATGAATCCACCTATATTATTGACCCAACCGTATATATATGGGCAAATCTGAAGTATTTGAAATAAAAAGCGTGAAGTTATTAATTGATCACTTTAAATTACTTTTCTACATCATAAATGAATGATGCCAATGAAATTTCTAGAATTTACGATATGTCATTCTTATAATTAAACATATGTAAACAAGACATTTATTTTCTTATATAGTGCGATATTTTTGTTCTATAATATATAATATTAATAAGCCAATAAGCTGATATACACATGTGCTTTGCAGATGTCACTATATAAATGAATACCCCCATTTTTTCAAACCCAAGATGTAGAAAAGTAATTTAAAGTGATCAATTAATAACTTCACGCTCTTTATTTCAAACACTTCAGATTTGTCCATACATATACGGTTGGGTCGAAAATATAGGTGGATTCATTCTATATTTTCTTAAAGACTTTATCTTGGGTTTGAAAAAGTGGGAGTAGTCATTTATATAGTGACATCTGCAAAGCGCATAGGTATATCAGTTTATTGGCTTATTAATATTATAGATTATAGAACAAAAACATCACGCTATATAAGAAGATAAATGTCTTATTTTAGCTTAAGTATATTTTACTTCCAAGCTTGTAAATTCCCTTCACTTAGATAATTCTGTATGTGCATATATGTATTACAGATATAAAAATGAATAAAATTAATGTAAAGCTAAAGCAATGCCAGAAAATTCTAAAAAGTATTATTACAATTTAAAAATGTCATTCTCATTTCAAGTCAAACCAAAAATCATATTTTAAAGTTATTTGCAAATTTAAAAATACGTTTAAATAATGCTTTCTGGAATGTATTGTTTACATCTTCCAATATTGCCAAATTTCAAGTATAGGAAGAGCAGAAGTTCTAGAAACGCACAAAAGGAGTTCAAATCACTCTTCTCTCTGGTATTTGTGTAAAGAGTGGAAAAAAATGGACTGTGAGTAAAAGGAATTTGCTTCCCTGATCTTAAATCGCCTTTGTTCTGCCTCCCTGCTATGCCATCGCTACTTGAGAACTATTATGTTTAATTGTAAAGAATATTGGAAGAAGCCTACCATTATTTTATTAATATTGTGCCTTGCTAAACTTCGTATACGTTATTATAAGTGGCCACCATAACTTCTAAAGGTAATCCGTTTTGCCGAAGAATGAACTCTTAATTCTCCTCACTTCATTTGTTTCCTAACTCTTAATTGTAATCAGAATGTAATCTTTGTTTATTTTATAACTGACTATAAACTTAATTATCATTAAATTTGTGATTTTCTCTCTTAAGTTTTAAACTTGATCTTTGAAATGCTAAGCACAGAATTATGTACTTTAAATCTATCATTAGCTTTTTATGTTTCACACTCTAATTATTTTATTACATGCGGCAAAACTTATTTTAAATATATATCTTATTAAATTAGTTTTAGGGTGCTAATGTTTTAATCTAGCGAACTTATATTATTTCAATCATCATTCCGATATTTTGGAATATTTAAATAGTTAAACGTAAAATTTTTTATTCAACGCTGTTCGCTTGGTTAAATATTTGAAATATATGCTTAATGGTGGATTGTTTAAAAATTATATTATGGCATAAGATAAACCTTTTGTTGTTGTCACTATCGATATTTAAATGCATTTTATCTTCTTAAAATAAATTTGATTATTAATATATTTTAATAACTATTTATTATTTATACGCCATTAAGAGTTAAATTTCTTATAATATTTTGTCGTTTAAAATACTTGGACTTGTTAAATAGGAAATAATATTTTCCCTCTTCTATTTTCGATATCCTAAATTTATTAAAGTTATACGTACAATGCTGAGTGGGTTATTATTTTAACATGGCATTACGCATGCTATTATTACTTTATTTAAGATTAAATTATTTCATTAGTCATTTAAGACTTAAGCCATATTCACATTTCTTACTTATGATAGCATTTTAAAGAATTATATTTTGTTTTATCATATTTACTCATCCAAACTCCGGATTTGCTTCATGTAACTTGTCTAGGAATGAGGTTTGGTAGAACCGATATCACCTTGTGATAAATACAAGCGGAATCATATATGTGATAAAGCCTTCCAGTACAAAGATGGACATCTCCATTTTAAATGTTGTCATTATAGTTAGCACTGCGAGTTCTTTTATGTGTAATTCTCATATTATCTATAAGATGTGGCGCAGTGATGTTTGTAAACCACTCATTTATAATTTATCAAATATTTTAGGATTGTCACAGTAAAACTTATTAGGTTAACCCATTCCTCATTTCTACAGGCCCAAATATGCTCATAAACGATAAATTATTAACTATCATATCAAGAGTAAACCTCTCTTTAAAGATGAATTTGTAAACGTCCTTATCATTACTTAAAGTAATGATCACCGCATTGATAACATTAATTTATTATTATACTATAATTCATTAGCATACTAAATCAGTTGCTTATATGCAAAGTAATAACCGCATTAAATCTGTGCTATGTTTTCTAATGTAAATTAAATTGTTTATATTTATTAAATTATTATGTTTTAATAATTACTCATGCGTTGTGTCTTACTGACTCTCACTCATTGAATTTCATTAAATATTTACAATAGTGTTAGTAATGTTTAGAAGTTATAATTATTTTAAATGAACATTTATCTCTAGGTTGTTCTATCTTTGCTCATTCTGGTTGGATACTATTTTATAATTCATGTTTCTTTTGCAATGCTAGATATGTGCAATTCATTTAAAATTTATAAATTGTCCCTTCACATAAGATATTTGATTGAGCCAAGATTTGATATTATTTATTTACATTAATTACCCTACAGATCTCGTGTTTCTCTGCTGTGTCTCTGGGACCAGAATGAATAAAATTTCATGTTATCATCAGAAATGTTGTTTATAATGTCATAGTTTTAGAGAAGAGCAAATAGGGCAGAATTCATGATTGCTCCTGGCCTGTGTATCTTGGGCATGAGTGGATTTAGGATACTTTTGCTTAGATTCTAAACCTTGTTAAATGAACATACAATTCTGACCGGTACAGGATTTTTTTTTCTTTCTTGGGCTTGGTGACCCAAAGGTTTGGGGCTTCGATTAATTAAATCTCACACCCTGTAGACTGCTTATCTTGTTGTTGGCTCAATTATTGGGGTCTATATTAATTAAATCTTACACCATGTAAAGTGCTTAAGTTTTGGTGGTTTATATTTTAATGTCTCCAAGATTATCTAAATGTAGGTTCATTAATTAATTTTGTTGGTTAAATACCATATGCTCTATGAGTAAAACAGTATTGTTAGTCAAAATAATTGTTTAAAAAGAATAAGATAGTTTTTATATATATAAATTAATTATATGTGTAGCTTGTACTATCTCAGTGTATAAATATTATACATTTGTTAATATGCATTTGTGACAATAAGGAGAAAGAAAATTAAAGTGTTAGAAAGGTTGTAATAGTAGATTGAAGCAAGTGGTAGAAGGGATGAAAGGAATAATTTTTCTTTGTCAAGATTAAGTAGTGTATATCTCAGTTTTGATATGTAGAAATTTCCAATATCGATATTGTGTTAAAAACTTTTAATTTAAAAGTATTGTTTGCTAGCAAGTATTTAAAATGTTCGTTTCCTATTATTAGTAGCCTCAAAGCAAGTGAAGACCTTAAAATGGAATTCTATGTCAAGCGGTCCGATGTAGTGGACATTACGCTTCAATGACACTGATTCTTAGAGCAACCTCGAAGTAGGTGAAGACCCTTTATGTAATACCAAGCAGCCAGATGCAGTTGGCAAAATGCTTAAATGGTTTACATGTTCTCAGGCTAGCAAAAGAAAAGTTACTTGCTAGTTGATATTTTAAGTGTTTGTTTCTTATTATTAGAGTAACCTCGAAGTAGGTGAAGACCTTTTATGTAACACCAAGCAGCCAGATGTAGTTGGCAAAATGCTTTAATGGTTTACATATTCTTATGCAAGCGAAAGTGAAAATTGATATCGATAAATATAAAATTACTGGGAAGAATATTAATTTTGACATTTTATGATAGCCTCATGCTCCTTGGAAATGATAGATAATTGAGTTAAATTCCTATATTCAAACTTAGGTTAGTCACGCATTGTTAGTTTGTAGTAAATAATAACTATTCATGAAATAAATTGTTTTATTCTAAATATGTCAATCCATGTTGTATAACTTGCATATTGTCATAATATTTTTTTAGCTTTATTTTGCTGGATTGCAACATAAGTCAACTTAAGCACTTTTATGTATACATAAAATTTATTTATATGAAGTAGATTTTATAGCTGTTGCAGATTATTGTAAATGGATAAATATAGTGATGTATCTTGCTGATTTCAAAACAGCATTGAAAATAATATATATATTTGTTTAGTATAATAATTGTGAATCATTTGATCAATGCAGAGGGAAATTTTGGTATCCATATCTGTGAGCAAGAATAACCTAAATATTATGTAATAAGTCATTAATATTGCCGTGTTGGCATAGCACCTTGTATTTATACAATTATAAATTTTGCCAACCGGTAAGTTCATGTGTTAACATAACTTACATTGAGTGAGATTCAAATGCAAGCAAATATTTAAAAGAGAGAAAATCATACTTTGCTTTGGCTTTCTGTTATACTTTGTATTATCAATTTACTAATAAAGATTTTTAGTCAATTCCAGGTGCAAAGAGAACAGATGAAAAGTGGCAAAAGAAGTAAAGGCATGGTAATTTTTAAATATATTTTGTGTTATAGAATTAATAGTTAATAATTTTACAATATATAGCTTAAATGATATAGGCAGATTCAAGTATAATATATAGCTTAAATGATATAGGCAGATTCAAGTAGTGAGAAGAGTAGGCATAAATAATAAAGTGGTTGGGTATCATATAAGTTGGGCAGGGCAGGAAGAAAGTAGTAGGTATGGTGGGAAATGTTAGTATAGAGGCGATTGGGGAAAAGGGATAGGCAAATAACCCATAGCAAATAATAATGAGTCATAGAGTTAGCGATATCAACAAAATGAACAATAATAATTATCACTTATTCATGATGGTGCAAAGTCTATTAAAGCAACAAGTTGAGGAACGAAAGGAACAAGTTGAAGAATGAAAGAAAGAAGCTGAAGAATGGAAGAAGGAAGCTGAAGAATTCTGCAAGATGATAGAGGGTCTATTAGAAAAGCAAGCTGAAAGACGTCAGAAGATGAAAGAATGGAGGGAGCAAACTTATGGAGAAAGAGCACTTGCTATCAAAGATATGAAAGCAGAATATCCACAACAGGATATGATAATGCACAAGAATCAGTTAGAACATCCCAAAGTAATCCAAGGAGAAATTAGTGATCATCTTTATGAGCTAGATAATAAGGCTAAATATGAATATGAGATGTCTAAAAATGAGATTAAGGACATGTTTCAAGAAACTCAGACAAAAATACAACTGGAATTTAAAGAATCTGAAAAGAATGATTTAAATATGAAAGGTATGGATTCTATTATGACACAAAAATGTGAAACTGATTTGAACTATCAGGAAAATGTGATTTAAGAAACTGATAGAAATGCTACTAATGTTAAAACATTACCCAAAGATATAACTTTATGTGATGAAAATATTTCTACTCAGGATTCCTTTTTGTCTGATGAAAAGCTTGATTCTAGTTATCTTTTGAAGTCAGAAGAAACAAACAGGATAGAATCATCTAAATTGTATGTTCCAACAGAAGTCCAAAGTGATTCTTTATTGGAATATCAGTCTAAAAATGTTGAAAAGTTTATTGATCTACTCTATAATCTCGATAATCAATCAAATTGTGAAACTTTGATTGATACCTCCATCAATAAATCTGTTACAGTTAGTCAGATTTATCAAAAAGAATAAATTTCATTTGATTCTAACATAGTACCTGATGAAAACCAAATTCAGCCATTTATTTTGAATTCTTTCAGCAATGATAAGTCGACAAGATGTTTAGATTCTGTCATGGATTTTCATGAAGATTTGTCGATTAATGAAGAGACTGAGCCTGAATCTTGTGTTAAAAGTAGAATTGCTGGAATAATGGATAGTGATAGAATTATTTTTCATGTTGAAAACAAGTTTGAAGATAGTTTTAGTGATATTCCATATTTTAATAATGCTTTATTAAATAAATGTGGTAAAAATGTATTGACTGATAAGCAGTTTGGTAAAAGTAATTGTAAAGTTCAAGCATTGGATAACAGAAATGAAGAGCTACCTTTTCACAAAAGTGATTCCTTTTTAACAGATAAATTGAACCGCGCATCTTTTTATCTGAATGTGCTGCAAAATATGTTGAAAGTCTTAATTAAGAGTTTTCAAATAAAAATATAATGTTTGAAGAAACACATGACTGTTTATCAAAACAAACATTTTCTGAAAAGCAATGTTTAGGTTGTAGAAAAAGAAAACTCATGCCAAATGATTATTTTACTTTTACTGCTCAGAATTTTAAGAAAAGAAGGTGTAATAAGTTAAATACCATAACAGATGATATAAAAATGGCAATTTATTTAAATGATTTTATCAAAGTTAATAAGAACATAAATATTTTAATAACTAATGATATGGAAATGACAACTGATGTAAATAATATTAAAACTGGCAATAAATGTCTGCAGAAAACTATCATCACTGATAAAGAAAATGATAAGGTTCCTCCAAACACTGTTAACATTCAACATTGTCAATTGATATCTGAGAAAACTAGTAATTTTTATAAATTAGATAATCCTACATTCAGAAATGATATGGAATTTGCTTCTTGCTTGTGTAACAAAATTGGTGATGAAGCTAAATCAAATTATATTACTCATAATCATAAAAAGGATTCAGTTGTGAATATTACTGGAATGGATTCTCAGAACAAGATGAATTTTAGTGATTCTGTAGATAAAGGTTATATGAAAATAAATACTTGTTTGCCTAATATAGTTAATGCTAATGAAATGCAGATAGATTTAAATTATTTGGTGCATGATAGTGGAAATTCTATCGAATTAGATTCTCCGGGTGAAGTAAATAGAAGTCTTATAGAGATAAATTTTCATTCTCTTGGTTTGAGTGATGTAATTGAAAAGAAAATTGAAGTGAATTGTCATTATGGAAAGATTGAGAAAAATCTAATTTCAAATATTAGTGAACTCCATTCTGGGAATATAAATTGTAATTGGTAGTAGCATCTACAATGAAAGCAGAAAATTATGTTAACAATTCATTCTCGGTGGATTCAAAATTGACTTTACTAAACACTAAAGAGATAGATGTTATAGTTAATAATAGTTCTGAAAAGAAATGTGATAAACATTCTTTGATCAGTAAACAAGAGTTTGATTGTTTTTCCACAGCCCAAGATATTGATGTGAAAATAGCAAAATATATTGAAGATGTTTCGATAGGACAGTGTTTTCAAAAAAATTATTCATGATGAAGAAAATGTTCAGATTCCTGTTAATAAGGCAATCAAAACTAAGAGTATTTATGATAAAGAAAACTTTCGAATTCCTGTTAATAAATCTATCAAAACTGCTATAAATAAAGAAAATGCTTGTACATTTATTTTTACTATTGAAAAGTATGAATATGTAAAGATTCATGAAATAAATTTATTTAATGCTGAACATATTGATTCTGCAACCAATAAGAATATCATCTTTAGTGGTAGTAATAATGTTTTTGAGCTGGAGATGATTAGAAACCCAATATTAGATAAACCTAAAATTTTTAAAAATATTAGTTATAGTGATACAGAGATTTGTAAATCCTTACTGGACAAGAGTATTTGTATCCATCAAAGATATAACCAGCAACATGCTGGATTAAGATTAGCCCACATAGCAAAAATTAGGGTAAGAAAGAGACATATTCCTCATTATAAAATTTGTGTAGATCAAGTATGGCTTAAGGTTCTTAAGTATAATAATGTTGCATGCCAATTAAAGTTGTATATACCGCCTGACCCGGGAAAAGAATAGTAAAAAGTGTTTTGAGATTGATAGGATGGCATAATGCACCAGAACAGACCATTGATTTTCAAAAAGACTTAAGAGAATAGGGAGATCCCAATTAGTATATTGTGATTAGAATTTCATGAAGTGAGATATAAACATAATAGTGGGGAATAGACAGACTAGTTTGCTATTATTAGTTGACCATGTGTTTCTTTGCCACTTGGAATAATTTTTAAAGGTATAAGTAAAATCATTTTTTTAACATTTTTTTTGTTTGTTCCTCTAATTACAGGAATGTGAAGTGGTAAATCTGTGGTACATATTTAACTTCACTGCCTGATGACATTACATACCTTTAAAGTAGGGTTTGAACCAGTTTATATGTTTATTTGGTCATCTAGGAATGTTAAACACACATATACACATATCACTTCCACCCTGTTTATTTAAATGGTTATGTGTAATCAATTGAATTATTATTTTAGCTTAAGTATATTTTATTTCCAAGCTTGTAAATTCCCTTCACTTAGATAATTGTGTATGTGCTATATGTATTAGAGATATAAAAATAAATAAAATAAATGTAAAGCTAAAGCAATGCCAGAAAATTCTAAAAAGTATTATTACAATTTAAAAATGTCATTCTCATTTCAAGTCAAACCAAAAATCATATTTTAAAGTTATTTCCAATTTTAAAAATACGTTTAAATAATGCTTTCTGGAACGTATTGTTTACATCTTCCAATATTGCCAAATTTCAAGTATAGGAGGAGCAAAAGTTCTAGGAACGTGCAAAAGGAGTTCAAATCACTCTTCTCTCTGGTATTTGTGTAGAGAGTGGAAACAAAAGGGACTGTGAGTAAAAGGAATTTGCCTCCCTGATCTTAAATCGCCTTTGTTCTGTATCCCCGCTATGCCATCGCTACTTGAGAACTGTTATGTTTAATTGTAAAGAATATTCGAAGATTCCTACCATTATTTTATTAATATTGTGCCTGGCTAAACTTTGTATACGTTATTATAAGTGGCCACCATAACTTCTAAAGATAATCCGTTTTGCCGAAGAATGAACTCTTAATTCTCCTCACTTCATTTCTTTCCTAAATCTTAATTGTAATCAGAATGTAATCTTTATTTATTTTATAACTGACTATAAACTTAATTATCATTAAATTTGTGATTTTCTCTCTTAAGTTTTAAACTTGATCTTTGAAATGCTAAGCACAGAATTATGCACTTTAAATCTATCATTAGCTTTTTAAGTTTCACACTCTAATTATTTTATTACATGTGGCAAAACTTATTTTAAATATATATCTTATTAAATTAGTTTTAGTGTGCTAATGTTTTAATCTAGAGAACTTATATTATTTCAATCATCATTCCGATATTTTGGAATATTTAAATAGTTAAACGTAAAATTTCTTATTGAACGCTGTTCGCTCAGTTAAATATTTGAAATATATGCTTAATGGTGGATTGTTTAAAAATTATATTATGGCATAAGATAAACCTTTTGTTGTTGTCACTATCGATATTTAAATGCATTTTATCTTCTTAAAATAAATTTGATTATTAATATATTTTAATAACTATTTATTATTTATACGCCATTAAGAGTTAAATTTCTTATAATATTTTGTCGTTTAAAATACTTGGACTTGTTAAATAGGAAATAATATTTTCCCTCTTCTATTTTCGACATCCTAAATTTATTAAAGTTATACGTACAATGCTGAGTGGGTTATTATTTTATCATGGCGTTACACATGCTATTATTGCTATATTTAAGCTTAAATTATTTCATTAGTCATTTAAGAGACTTAAGCCATATTCGCGTTGCTTACTTATGATAGCATTTTAAAGAATTATATTTTGTTTTATCATATTTACTCATCCGAACTCCGGATTTTCTTCACGTAACTCATCTAGGAATGAGGTTTGGTAGAACCGATCTCAGGATAAACATTAGAGTATTAAGGCTCTGCATGTGAAATGCTGGAGGGCGTACCGTGGAATCCTTACCACTCATATTTTCGAATATCGCCTTGTGATAAATACAAGTGGAATCATATATGTGATAAAGCCTTCCAGTCCAAAGACGGACATCTTCTCCATTTTAAATGTTGTCATTATAGTTAGCACTGCGAGTTCTTTTATGTGTAATTCTCATATTATCTATAAGACGTGGTGCAGTGATGTTTGTAAACCACTCATTTATAATTTATCGAATATTTTAGGATTGTCACAGTAAAACTTATTAGGTTAACCCATTCCTCATTTCTACAGGCCCAAATATGCTCATAAACGATAAATTATTAACTATCATATCAAGAGTAAACCTCTCATTAAAGATGAATTTGTAAACGTCCTTATCATTACTTAAAGTAATGATCACCGCATTGATAACATTAATTTATTATTATACTATAATTCATTAGCATACTAAATCAGTTGCTTATATGCAAAGTAATAACCGCATTAAATCTGTGCTATGTTTTCTAATGTAAATTAAATTGTTTATATTTATTAAATTATTATGTTTTAATAATTACTCATGCGTTGTGTCTTACTGACTCTCACTCATTGAATTCCATTAAATATTTAAAATAGTGTTAGTAATGTTTAGAAGTTATAATTGATTATTTTAAATGAACATTTATCTCTAGGTTGTTCTATCTTTGCTCATTCTGGATGGATACTATTTTATAATTCATGTTTCTTTTGCAATGCTAGCTGTGTGCAATTCATTTAAAATTTATAAATTGTCCCTTCACATAAGATATTTGATTGAGCCAAAATTTGATATTATTTATTTACATTAATTACCCTATAGATCTCGTGTTTCTCTGCTGTGTCTCTGGGACCAGAATGAATAAAATTTCATGTTATCATCAGAAATGTTGTTTATAATGTTATAGTTTTAGAGAAGAGCAAATAGGACAGAATTCATGATTGCTCTTGACCTATGTATTTTGGGCATGAGTGGATTTAGGGTACTTTTGCTTAGATTCTAAACCTTGTTAAATGAACATACAATTCTGACCGGTACACTGTGTAGTAGTATAATATTAAAAATGACAAATGGTGATATTTAATGTTTTATATTGTGTTTAACTCTTAATGTTGTAATATAGTTATAGCTAATTTTAGTTTATAAATCTTTATAAGTATTACTTATAAGACATGTACAAAAGATGTATAAGTTGGAAATAGGATAATTAATACCTGAGTTATTATATAAAATAAAGATAAAGATTTTTTTTTATTCAGGATTCATTAAAGGGTGCATTATCCAAATTTAGCTTAATATCCTAAATGGTAAATGGAAATTACTTCAGGAAGAGATGAGTAGACATATTTGATATGATAAAGAATGAAAGTTTTACTTATTGTATTTTTATTATATAGTTGTATAATAAAACCATAGACAAATTGAGTGTAAGGTAAAGAGAAAGATCAAATGGTGAATATCTTAAAATATAAATACAGATAAAATGTAATATTTCATAATATTATAACGAAATAATATTGATTGGGAAATAAAGCAATAATCCATATTTCAACTCTTCTTATATTCTCAGCATAATCTTTAAACAGTAATGAAAATAATAGATTCATTATTTAATAAACACATTATTTTATAGTATAAGGTACAAAATTAAATACCACACACTATGTTATTGTATTAACAAGGAATTTTATTTTAAATAATTCAGTGTAATTCAGGGGTAATATGTTTAATTTTTTACATATACTATTATATTATATCCTTGAGTAAATTTTTTACGTTGTTTTATGTTAAGTGAGGGGTCCCCGATCCTATGCCCGCGGGCACCATGGCGCCCGCAGACCATTTTACGTGTGCCCGCCGCTATCCGAACATGATAAAAAATTATCTTCTGATAAAAATAAATTTAATTTTTAATATTTCTTATAAATTATTGTATTATATTGTAATCAAATGTTAAATTTTTATTTTTGAAATAAATATTTTTTGTACATTATGTGTATTATTAACAATATCCAACTATAAATTTACATTGAAAAAAATAAATGGTCCCGCCACCTGGCCAATAAATGTCCTCTTAAGTGCAAAAAGGTCGGGAACTGCTGTGTTAAGTCATTTATTAATTCTAATTAATTATTAAACATTTGTAAATAGGATGTTAATAAAATTCATGTTTTAAAAGTTAATCCAAGTATCTAAAGTTGCATTTCTTTTGTGGGGATCATCATCATTACACTATTATCAGAGAAAATAAGTTGTAATTCACACCTTAAGTAAAACATACAATTTGAGATTTGGAGAAGTTAATTCACTACAATATATTATATAACCATTATCTGGGGAAATATTTCGTAATTAAAATCGTGAATCAATTCGACCTGTCTTGATCACATCAGTTATTGATAAAATATAGTGCAAATGTAGTAAAGTATATGTATTTCTAAAAAAAATCATATCGGGAACGAGTTTTTATTTAAAGTTTTAAATTATGACGACAACTTAGATAACAATAGTGATTTGTTATTATATAGTAGAGAATATTAATATAATGTAGTAATATAATTTTATTCCTAGAGTAATGTTTTAACTCATCTCTGAAATAATACACTACCTATAAAATTAAGTAAAATTACTCTTGATATTTTATAGGTGCAATAAATAGTTAATTAAAATCAATGATAATCCTGAGGTCTTAGTATAATATTATTATTATGGTTATTCTTAATTATAATCCTATAAAAGTAATAATAATAAAATATCAATAGATATTAGAATGATAATACAACTGATAACTGGGTTAACTTAAATTTAATAATTATAGATGCTTTATTAAATATTCATTTAAGTTATTACTGTTAGTCATGGAAATATTTAGATACTTAATGAGGAGGAATGTATTGGTATTTTTGTGCCACTGAACAAATACTTTGGTAGTTATTTAATGTTAAAGGGTATACAATCTTGTTAGTAGGCTAATTGGGTCTCGCAATTGCTAACATTAATTAAACATAGTTAGAAATAATAAGAGTGTTAAATTGTACCTAGATAAAGTCAGAGTATAGTTCAATTTAGTGCCTTGCCATGTCTTCTAGGGGTCGTCCTCCTATTGACAGGATACAATATGAATATATATATATATATATATGACATTTCGATTTAGTAATAAATTTTACACCTTTTTATTATGAGAAATCTGTTGATTATCTAATAACTCGTAAAAAAAACGAAATTATAGTTAGAAAAACATTATACATAATAACAAATATGTAAATATTCCATTACCATATATATAAAAAACACATTTTACGGGTTCACCCGTGTTAAAAAATTTTAAATATTGATAAACCGATGATGACTTTTCGACTTCATCACACAAGTCATCTACTGGGTGATAAAAGGTAGAAAGACGATTGTAGAGGCGCTACAATCACTGATTAAAAAAAAAAAACCTTAAAGTTCCACCAATAGCAAAAATGTTAAATTGAGAATGTTTTTCAAAAAAATATTTCCAAATAGGAGAAAGTTTGCATGTATCATCTCTCTTATTGATACAATCTGGCCTTTTAAGTACCTCAATTGCCTCTCTAATTTTGCACTAGTAGAGATTATCACATCTAGATTTGATCCTGGTAGTAAAAAAATCAATTTTATGACCTGAATCTATAGTATGGAGTGAGAGTGCTGATGATGATGAGTGTTGTTTAACTGCATTAGTATGCTCATCTCTCCTAACACATGCGACGATTACTCACACCTATGTAAGAAGCTTTATAATTTTTACATGAGATTTGATAGACATCGTGATATTCAAGAGGGATTGAATCCTTAAGCTTGGTTATTATATTGCTGATCTTTTGATGAGTAGAAAATATTGTATCTATATTATAGTGTTTTAATATTCATCCAATACAATCCTAATAGCTGATTTATCATATTTTTGTTTTTTATTTTATCCATTATGGACTTGAAATAAGGCTTTTTTATAAATTTGTAATTATAACTATTTGCTAATAAAACACTAATAATATGACATTTCTTCTTTCAAATGTGACTTATCTGAAAGGTTAATTGCTCTATTTAAAAGAGTTTTGGCTACAGAATCTATCTGAGTTGGGTGATGATGAGAATGGAAACGTAAATTTCTGTCGGTATGTGTATTCTTTCTGTAAATTGAAAAGATAACTATTTGGTCTTCTGGTGATTAGAACATCAAGAAAATGGAGTTTTCCATCAGTCTCTGTCTCCATTATAAATTTAATATGAGTATGCATATTATTTAAACGTAAGAAACAATCATCTAATTTATTTTTTCCATATTGCCATAAGACAAAAGTGTCACATATGTATCTGAGACAAATGAGAGGTTTTAAAGATGATGATTCTAAAGCACGAGTTTCTATATTTTCCATGAATAAATCAGCTATTACTCCTGAAATAGGTGAGCCCATAGGAGTACCAAAATCGTGCCTGTAATTCTGTACATTGTATACAAAATATGTGTTCAAGAGACAATATTTAATCAAAGCAATAATATGGTCTGGTAAATTGCAGCGTTGTGAAATTATATTTAAAGCTTTATCAATTGGAATGTTTGTAAACAAAACACGACATCAAAACTGACCAGAATGGCATTAGCATTAATTTTTACATTTTTTAAAACAGAAATAAAATGAAAAGAGTTTTTAATGTATGATTTAATTGATGGAATTGTAGGTTTAATGAAATCCGATAAATATCTAGCTAAAATATGAGTTGGAGATCATATTGCGCTTACTATTGGACGAAGGGGGCATCTGGTTTGTGAATTTTTGGAAGTCCATAAAATTTTAGAGAGACACATGATTTTTCAAGAGGGATTATTTTATTTTTATCTCCGTTTCAATAAGCGATTTATTAATAATGGCTTTTGTTGTTTTTTCCATATATGTAGTATGATCTCTTTTTGATAGTTTATAAGTTTTATCATTAAGCAAATCTAAAATTTTATTATGGTATATGTAACGATCCATAACAACAGTAGCCTTACCTTTATCAGCTTGAAGTACAACAATTGATGTGTCCGATTTTATCTTATTTGATGCTTGTCTTTCTTTCTTTGAAATCTTATTTTTAGGAAACTTAGCTTTTTTAAAAGTATTACACATCTCGGCTCTAGCCAAATCAGCCGATGAAAAATATATTTCATCAAGAGCTGATGCAACATTACAAACAATTTTCTCAAAAGGTTTCCGGAAAAATGTTAAAGCAAAATTAAAACCTTCATCTGTAGAGAGGACTTTCTTAGATAAATTATAAACGGTTATTTGGTTTGGATACGTAAAAATTGGTGATTGTATTCTAATTAGCATTTGTAATTTTTTCTTTTGCTTTGCTGTTACAAATTCCGAATCTTTAATCGATCTAAAATTTGCAATACGATCAAAACCAGTCCATAGTAAAGGATGTATTTTATTACTAAGAAATAAAAGTAAATCCAGGAATACTTTGTCAATTTTATCTAAATTTTTCCGAGTTTCTTTAATAAAAAAGTATAAAATAATATTGCTTGTTTTCCTTAAAATTTTACTAATATTATAATTGTTTTTGTGAAACATAATTTTACAGCAAGTGGGTATAACGTTGTGATTTTTACATGCTAATAGAAAAGATAAATTACGAAGTTAACTTACATTTTTTAATCCACTTCTTTAGAATCATCATCTTTAAAACCTCTCATTTGGCTCAGATACATAAATGACACTTTTGCCATATGGCAACATGGAAAAAAAAATTAGATGATTTTTTTCTTACATTTAAATTTATAATGGAGACAGAGTGTGGTGGAAAACTCTCTTTTATAGATGTTCTACTTACCAGAACACCAAATAGTTTATCTTTTTTTTTTTTAATTTACGGAAAGAATACACACACGGCCGGATATTTATATTTATATTTTCATCATAACCCAACTCAAATAGTTTCTGTAGCCAATCTCCTTTAAATAAAGCAATTAACCTTTCAGATAAGTCACATCTGAAAGAAGAAATAAATCATATTAATAATGTTTTATTAGCAGATAGTTATAATTATAAATTTATTAAAAAAAGCCTTATTTCAAGCCTAAAATGGACAATATAGAAAACAAAAAGATGATAAATGAGCTACTAGGATTTGTGTTCTATATGTAAAAGGAACTACAGACAGTATTGGACTATATTAAAACGCTATAATATAGATACAGCATTTTCTACTCATCAAAAGATCAGCAATATAAAACCAAGCCTAACGATTTAATCCCTCTTAAATCTCATGGTGTTTATCAAATCTCATGTGAAAATTGTAAAGCGTCTTACGTAGGTATGAGTAATCATGAGTAATCATCGCATCAGTGTTAGGAGAGATGAGCATGCTAATGCAGTTAAAGAACACTCATCATTATCAGCATTCTCACTCCATACTATAGATTAAGGTCATAAAATTGATTTTTTTGGTACCGGGATCATATCCAGATGTGATAATTTTAACAGTGCAAAATTAGAGAAGCCATTGAGATACTTAAAAAGCCAGATTGCATCAATAAGCGAAATGATACATGCAAACCTCCTCCTAATTTTTTTAAAACAACATTCTTAATTTAACAATTTTTGCTATTGGTAGAACTTTAACGTATTTTTTTTTTTTCAAATCAGTGATTGTAGTGTCTCCACAACCGTCTTTCTACCTTTTACCATCCAGTTGATGACTTTTGTGATCAAGTTAAAACGTTGGTATATCAATATTTAATTTTTTTAACACGGGTGAATTGTAATATGTCTTTTATATATGCAACACGTGAAAATCGTCGTATATATATATATATGTGTGTGTGTGTGTGTGTTATTTTGGTATTCGATTCCATGCTCTTTTGGTTCTTTAATAGATGTCTCCATACTTTTCAGAATACTTTTGAATTCTTTTTTTCTATTTTCCGACTACAACTTTTTTTTGTTTATCTGTAGCTATAAGCTTCATGCATATTATTGAAAAAACTATCTGCTATTGATCAGATATGCCTTTAAGAAAAAAATGACATTCTAACCTAAAATCGTATCACCTATTTTGTTAAAAAAAACTTTTATTATGCAGTCTTACAGAATCAATATAGATTATATAACAAACTTACATTTTAAGAGATTTGTGCATCTGTATAATGGTTTAAATTCAATGCTCCATTTCGAAATTACTAATTACTTACTGAAATCGTGTATTTACATTATGATAATCTTATTACAATGATGATACACATGTGAAAAAAAAAGTTGTGACATGATATAACAAACTCAAAAAGAAAAAAAAAACTATGTTAATTAATAAATAAAAATTAATAATGAAAAATGCGATATTTTTAAATATATTCATTAGATTCTTGGTAGAATTTGTGATAGGTGAAAGGATAAATTTTGATCTCTTTCTTGTGTTAAGTTATTGACTATAAAGGAATATTACTTAAAATAGAAGGAGAAACTGTAAAACCCTTAATCGAAGAATCAAAATCTTTACTGACTACGAAAAAATATTTGAGCTTTATTGCAAAAGAAGAATTCCAAATTGAAAGAAAATAGATTAAAGATGAAGGAATATACTAAAGAAAATTGGATAAAAATGAAAGATAGTAGCTAAAAATGAATGTTCTGAATTTGGAAATTTAAATTCAAAATTAGAAGAATTAGAGAATAAAATAAAATAAAATATTAAAACGTTTATTGTAAATAACAGAATGAATAAACAATTTGTGGATATAAAACAAAGTTATCAATAAACAAAAATATCAGAATTTATAAGTTGAATTCAATTTAGAAGTTGAATTCAGAGAAAAATTATAGAAAGTTGATGAGAAAATATTGGAGATAGATAAGAAAAGAATTAAAATAAAACAAGTAATCAACTTTAAAAAAGGTTTAACCGATTGTTAAACAGATCACGGTGATTTAAAAGGTATTTGGCAGAAGTTAAGGAAAAATTCTCAACACGTGACTAAAAACGAAAGAAATATGCGGTTTAAAGGTCTAGAAAAGAATCATAAATAATAATAAAAAAATTTATTAACTATCCAAAAAATAAAAATGAATAATGATCAATTAACTACTTAAACAAAAAAAATTATCCATTAGGCAACAGACTTTTGAAGATAAGAAAATTTTAAAGATAGTTAACTAGGTTGATAAGAGAGCTAAAGCAATAAATGATTTGAATGAATTAGTGATTATATAAGGATCTTCCTTTGAACAATTACATAGACAATTAAACATTTTGAATAATCAAGTTAGTCAATTGATTTTAAAAGTGAATAAATCTGATCAGAATACACAAAATACAATTTTAAATAAAATAAAAGAATTATAGAGTAAAAAAGAATCTTATTACTATGATGTTGTAAAATTCCTTATAGATTTTTATGGATCAGAGGTAGGCTCTGTTAGAGAAGAGAATTTTAAAGAAGCAATACCAAAGAGAGACTTAGATTTTATACAGCCAAATCAATTCACTAAAAAAAGGTGTTACAGAGATTCATTTTGCAATCATAAATAATGACTTTCATCCAATGTTAAGAAAAAAGAATGTTTGGAAAATCTAATCCTGTATCAAAATTCATAACTATAAAATCGTTTAAATGTGGAGTTGGGGAAAGTCTGTTAAAACACTTGAATAACGTGGCTGAACTGTTTACTTTTAACCATTTAAAAAAATAAAAAAATTGGCATTGCTAGTAATAACTTGTATGGAGCAGGCAAGAATTGGTGAGCCTCATTATTTATATAGTATAAACATTTAATGAATATAAAATCTCTTTACATTTACAATATTTTGTGCAAAAAATGACTACATTTAATATCAGGTTTTTCAGGAATGACATAGATGGATAATAGTAATACAGACATCAAACTCTTCAGAAACCCAAGGCTACTTTGGGTAAACAATTTTTAGATAGTATTAATATCTAAAGGAGTATATTGTTCACATTTTAGAATTAGTTAAGCTATTGTGTAAAAATCACATAAAAAGCATTTTAATGAATGGTATATTAAAATTATTTTACCTATAATATAAAAATAAAAATATTACATTTTTTTAAAAAAAATATTTATGAAATTTTAGTATTCACATTAATATGTATTTTTAGAGTTAAAAAATACATAAAAATTTTAGTATAGATAAATTAATAGATAATCAGAAAATATAACATGTAGGCAAAAGAAAACATTGAAATGGACCCCAAAGGAGATGTGTAACTAGCTGGACTATATGAAGGTTAAAACAATGAAATTTAAAAAGATCTATTATTATTTAAGAGATCTATATAAATACATTTAATAAAGGGTTTAATTTCCATTGAATATAAATAATTAATCTAATAATTACATGATTTTTTTCTTTTCTTTTATTGGCAATAATATATGGAAAGAATTATTTCATTGACAAAATTCAATTACATTCAAATGAATAATAAATGATAGCATTTTTCCAACTTAATAAAATGAAATTTTAATTGCTTAATATCATGTAGAAGTTGAATTAATCGATTTTGTGAAATCCATTGATCAAAAATATAATACCCATATAAACATCATGGGAACTGTATTTATCACCAATAAATAGACGATGTCCTAGATTTTAACAATGGGATATTTTACAGCTTACTTACAATACAAAGAATTTTAATGTTTTTTTTTTTCATTATTGCCGTTTCCCTTGGAATTTCATCAACAAACTGCCCCAAGTGAAAGGGGATATGATTAAAATTTTACTCTTCCATGTATTTAGAAATTAATCACTTTTAAAAATAATAAAATTGATAATTTTAAAGACAAATATAAAAATGTCAGTTCTAAGCAATGATAGAATTTATAAAGCTCAAGTTGAAACCTTGCAGTTCTATTTATAACACATTTTACTGCTATCAATGTTCTTAAGAGTACTATTTATTTAAGCTCAAAGAAAACTATTTGGTTTTAATAAAATTTACCTCCAATTATTAAATAAAATAAAGATTATAAAATATCGGATGCAGTAAAAAAATTGTTTCACAATTCCAATATGATTTAAAAAAAAAAAGCTAAAAATAAAGCATTTAACATCATATTTCTAATACATTCTGATGAATATACATTTTAACACAAAAAATTGCCATATATCTTTAATAACATATTCCAATAAACAAATAATTTATAAACAAATATAACATTAAATATGAAATATTTAATTGTGTAATAAGTAAGCTGATATTGTGAATGCAATACCAAAATGAACATGTAATAAGTAATAATAATTATTTGATTCAAGATTTTTATTTTATGTTTCACTTGATTATTTTCCAACATTTACCTATCTATTCACTTATTCATATTTTTATTAAAATGGATCACAACCAATTTATGATTTGATGGTAGTATTAATAGTAAATAATAATATTATTTTAAAATATTAGATTACCGAGGTTATTTAGTTAACATTTATACTTCAAGACCTCCATTATCAATAGATCTAGTAAAATAAAATTAAATAAGATCAATAACCTTTATTTTTTTATACTGTGATATATAGCTCTAATATTGGCAATTACAATATATATATATATATGACAATAGATGGCGTTATACCAAAAACACCTTCAAGCGTTTGTTTACATAAACGTCAGAGCGAGTATTTCACTATCTCTAACTTAATTTCCACTTTCAGATCATGATTTCAAGCTATTTGCTATCGTCAGTGAAGGACAGGATTAAGAAACTAGATCTAAAACACAAACTCTGAGCGTTTAAGAAACAGTTTCTATTCAGCTTGCAAGCGTGAATCTTTTAGACATGTAATGTCTTCAAACTCAGCATAGCATGCCAGATAGCTACATGGGTCTGATATCAGTTCAGCATCACCACATAGTAGAAGCCTCTGCAATATATATCATTGCAAGAAAGACCTCAAAGGTACATTTATGAAAAACAAAAAACACAAGTTAAAAACTTGCATACGCTTGTATTTATGACAATAGATGGCGTTATACCAAAAACACCTTCATGCTTTTGTTTACATAAACGTCAGAGTGAGTATTTGACTATCTCTAACTTAATTTCCACCTTCAAATCATGATTTCAAGCTATTTGCTATCGTCAGTGAAGGACAGGATTAAGAAACTAGATCTAAAACACAAACTCTGAGCGTTTAAGAAACAGTTTCTATTCAGCTTGCAAGCGTGAATCTTTTAGACATGTAATGTCTTCAAACTCAGCATAGCATGCCAGATAGCTACATGGGTCTGATATCAGTTCAGCATCACCACATAGTAGAAGCCTCTGCAATATATATCATTGCAAGAAAGACCTCAAAGGTACATTTATGAAAAACAAAAAACACAAGTTAAAAACTTGCATATGCTTGTATTTATGACAATAGATGGCATTATACCAAAAACATCTTCAAGCATTTGTCTGGTGATGCTGAACTGATATCAGATCCATGTAGCTATCTGGAATGCTATGCTGAGTTTGAAGACATTACGTGTCTAAAAGATTCACGCTTGCAAGCTGAATAGAAACTGTTTCTTAAATGCTCAGAGTTTGTGTTTTAGATCTAGTTTCTTAATCCTGTCCTTCACTGACGATAGCAAATAGCTTGAAATCATGATCTGAAGGTGGAAATTAAGTTAGAGATAGTGAAATACTCGCTCTGACGTTTATGTAAACAAACGCTTGAAGGTGTTTTTGGTATAATGCCACCTATTGTCATAAATACAAGTGTATGCAAGTTTTTAACTTATGTTTTTTTGTTTTTCATAAATGTACCTTTGAGGTCTTTCTTGCAATGATATATATTGCAGAGGCTTCTACTATGTGGTGATGCTGAACTGCTATCAGACCCATGTAGCTATCTGGCATGCTATGCTGAGTTTGAAGACATTACGTGACTAAAAGATTCACGCTTGCAAGCTGAATAGAAACTGTTTCTTAAACGCTCAGAGTTTGTGTTTTAGATCTAGTTTCTTAATCCTGTCCTTCACTGACGATAGCAAATAGCTTGAAATCATGATCTGAAGGTGGAAATTAAGTTAGAGATAGTGAAATACTCGCTCTGACATTTATGTAAACAAACGCTTGAAGGTGTTTTTGATATAACGCCATCTATTGTCATAAATACAAGCGTATGCAAGTTTTTAACTTGTGTTTTTTATTTTTCATATATATATATAAACTAGGTATTTATAGACTTTGCATATATATAATAGGTATTTATAGTATTTTCATATATATATAGTAATGGGATGGGGTGGGTATCATGTATAGAAGGTCGAAGGAAATGAAAATGGAACTGGGTAATGGCAAAACATCATCACTCACAGTCCATTTAATGAAATACAAATATTAATAAGTTGAAAAATTATCTATAAGTAAATATTTAAAGATATAAGAGTATGAGATTAAAGAATCTCTGAGAACATTGAGAGATCAGCCAGCTAACTTAGAAGAGCAACTAAAATATAATTATCCATCAACCATATATCAACCAGCATTATAAAATAAATGTACACAAGAGAAATAACCATCCATCATCAAAACTGATGGGAATAAAACATAATAAAATCAACAGTCCATCTTGTGACTGGATTGAAAATGGGTCTTCTGTACACCAGGCTAACTATGAACCCTTTGCCACTTTGGGCAATTATTTAAACATAACTTGGATGCACCATTTAATTGCCCATCCATTAAAATCCACAATAATCAGAAATTGAAACAATAATTCTGGGACATTAAAACATTCTGATCATCATCAATACTCAGGCCACTTGTACTGGCCAACTATAAACTTAAATTTTTAATAAGACTAAAGTAAAATAAAAAAATAATAGTTCATGGGCTTTAAAGAGTATCTCTTTTGCACCAACCAAGATGATGATTGGACATCTCTGGATGCCCCAAAGCACTAAATACACATCCTCATTTATATATTCATCCTGTGCTCCAATCTAGCTCAGAGAACATAAAGCTTTATTACTGTATATGAACAAAAGATGATGGAAACAATTTTAACAATTAAATTCAAGTTTATTAATAACAAAAAAAATGAATGATATTTAAGATCATAAATAGGATAAGGCTCTGATTTTGAAAAGTATACAAAATTATATAAACAATTAAAGTTATACTGTTTTACAATATTCACCATTCAAAATTTCAAATTATTACAATGATTTACCTATATGTGTGCACAAACATGCAATTTCTAATATACAATGAATATTCAATAAATGAATTGACATTTAATACAAAATAAAAATATTAAAATTTTACATATATGAGTGTGTATGTATATATGCACACTGACTTTTACCTATTTAAGCTTGTTACAATAATATTATAATTTTCTAATACATCAATTTCCTACCTATACATGTATATAAACAAAATATAGATACAATTTAAAATTAGTTTCAATTTATAACTTTTCTCTCTCTTTTTTTTAAAGTATAGTCAATTTTTGGCAAGTACTTGTTAGATTAATTATCAGCGTTTTTGGACCAATTTAAAAGATTTGCTTTTTCGATTTTAATTTAAACAAAATTATGCTTGCATTTAAATTATATATTCTTTTTTTAATGAATATGAAAATTATTTCTTAGCAAAATATATATAGCAAATCATCTCTCTTTTAGACATTTGACTCGAGCAAATTTTACTTTAAGTTATGAAGTTAAAATGTCTTTTATAAGAATATTTAAAAAAATCAACTCACTGTATTCACACGCAATGTATTTATCTGTGTTTTCCTGCTTGCCTAGATGAACAGTAGCATCAGTACACCAATTTCTTCAAGCTTTTTCTTGGTAAGCTTGGTTTCTGGTCCATCAAAAAAATGTAATCCAGGTTTGTTGTCATTGTCAGGTAAAAGTACATAATTCAGGTATGGTTGGCTTTTTCCTTTCTGTAGTCAGTTCCACTTATACTTGGTTTTTATAAGTTTCAGGTCAGCAAGCTGTTTTCCAGAACACTTTTAAGGCTATGAATTACAAAGAATCTTGACCCATTTCCTTCATGCAAATTCAAACTCCTCCAGTGAAATGTAGAGCAGCCACTTCCTTGCATTCTTAATTCTTCATGGCAGTTCTCTTGATAATTATACTAGCCATCTTTGCAGCTAGCTTTACTATGGCCATTTTTTGCTACAGCTACCAACTCTCCACAAAATATTTTAGCCAATTTTACAGCTAGCTCTTCTGCTAACTCTTACAAAACTGCAAACCAAAAACTAACTGATATTTTTATCAGCTTTTATAACCTTGGGTAGGTCAGCTGACAAAAACATAGTGGCTGTTTTCAATTAACTTTAATCCATTTGAAAACAAGCTGGAAATTTCTATCAAAGTGTGACTTTCATGTTTTTACATTAATCTTTGGAATTTGACCAAAGGTGTGATAATACTTTAGAATATTTAATCTACAAAAATTTTTAACTACATAGTAGAAATGAAAACAAGCATTAATTAAAAAAGATATTTTATACAAATATTAATTAAAAGATTTTAATTATGCTTACTTTTTTTTTGTTAATTTCAAAATAAGAATTATAAATATTATTTATCAGACCTTTTAAAAATACTTATTTCACAATGAAATTTTACTTTAAGCCCAGAGTTATTTAACCCTTTACTTATTATTATTTTATTTTAGGAAATATAAAAAAAATATCTACAAAAATTTATTCTGTGTTTATTTCTACTTTTCCTTTATTTTACGTATATATTTATGCACACACACTATATTAGTGTATGCTATGTAAGCCAACTGGTTACAATATATATATATATATATGCAAAAACTATAAATACCTAATATTAATAAACATGTAAGCTCCAAATAATTCTAATGGTATATATATATATATATATATATTAATCAGTTTCTATTTCTATTTTTATCAACTGTAAAGTAATATGGACGTTTAATATCACGTGATTTTCCATGAGTTGTTATATTGTTAGTTGCTGTCTGTCTATTTATTATATTATTCGTTAATTAAGATATGTATTTTAATATTTTACCATTAAAATTATTTGGAATATATATATTAAATAACACCAAAACAATAAGTAATGAACTTAAATATATAATTTTCACTTCCATGCATTATTTTGAAAGTAAACATTTGTTGTCACTCAGACAATATATCTATAAGTGACCAAAATCTTTCAAACTGAGACTGTATTATCTAATTCATTGAACAAGAATTTATTATATAATCGTATCTTCCACAAAAGTAGATTTTATAGTAAGTTTACACCCTTGAAATTGGTGCAGCATGTGCATTGGTTTACTTTTAATGCCTAAATGTTCAATAATGCAATGAAGTTTTTCCAGAATATTATGGTAATAATTTTTTTCTAATTTTGTAAAAGATTTTTACCATCAAAAGTGTAGTTGACTCCTATCATACAGCTAAAGAATAGAGCTTTTCCTACTATATGTTGAATGTATCAAACAACTTGTGAGAATGTTTTAAGACAATTTTTTTTTTTTGATTTCAAGAATCTAAGCTGCTTTTTAAAACTAAGATTCAAATACTGTCTCATCTCACGATGTAACACCAATTCATCAGTAAATTCCTATTTTACATAAATAATTAATTTTACCTCATCACATCATTGTTTTTATAAAATTATCACTATTGTTTTTTCCTATTATACTATGAATCAAGTTAATAATCTAAAATTAATTTACAACAGGATAATCCTTTTAAAAATCAAAAGCATCTGAATTTCATATTTTCCAAAATGAAAGGAAGAAAAAAAACATTTAGTATTAAATTTTCATAAGCTTATAAAATAATTGTAATTTACAGTTAACAACTATAGCAAAAGCTAGAAAGTATTTTGGTCATACAAGATGGGAAGTACCCCAAAATAACTTAAAATTTTGAAATAAAATAATGTGTATTTATTTTTATGTTATAAATTGAATCCCTTTCTAAGTACATTCCATTTCATGCAATGCATTATTCTAAATTTGTTTTTCCCAAATTTGAAGTAGTCTGGAAAGTTTGGCAGAATGACGCCTTTTAATGTCAGTGTTCTTATTTCCTTCACTATTTCTAAATTCTTAAAAAAACAATGAAGCATTTTGTCATTGGAGAAAATAAAAACAAGTCAGACAATGAGCGAATATGTGATGGGTATGCTTGATCATACCCAATTTAATTTGTGTGCTGGCACATTGTCATGATAAAGCGTGTATTCGCTATGAAGTAAAAATATGGAACAGTTTTGGTTTGCAGACCATGCAAGCTTTTCAGAAATTATATGTTTTAAGTGTGTGGTCATTATGAGCAATATCTTTGGCATCCAAACAAAATCACTGATATACTTCACTCACCATGCTTTTTGGGGAATGTTTATGAGTTTTGATACTTCCATTAAACAACTTATAAACTTGTGATTTCCACAGAGCAGTTTTCCCTAACAGAAAAAAAGACTTCACGTAATCACTTTACTCAATATAACAGACAGTCAGGGGATTAATGCATGGCGATATTCCCTAAAAGGCATTTAGCAACAAAAACAGATATTACAACATGCTCATTTTATACAGAATAATTTGAATACCCCCTCATATTTGTTTTTAAAACATTAATTAACGTTTGTTTACTTCTAAATAATACATTATTTAAGATTCATTTTAATAATAATAATAATAATAATAATAATAAGCATTTATTTTTATATAATAATAATAATAATAATAAGCATTTATTTTTATATAACGCTATGCATACAATTGTATACATTCAAAGATCAGCCTTCCAAGCTAATTGTGCATGCGTCTTCTGCGAATGTTAAATAATAAATGAATACTTCACTCTACAATAAAAGATATAGTATTTATGCAGGAATAAAAGGAATCCTCTTACTCCTACAACTCAAATTCTTTTATATGAGCAAATCTGAAGTATTGTTGACTAAAGCGTGAGAGTAGAAGGCTGATCTTTGAATGTATACAATTGTATGCATAGCGTTATATAAAAATAAATGCTTATTTACTTATAATTAAGTTTCACTTAGAGTCACGTTTAGTAAATTCTAGACAATTTCACCCACGTCATTCATTACAACATCGTAGATAGTAATTTAAAGTGAGTAGTCTATTCTCACGCTTTATTCAACAGTACTTCAGATTTGCTCATATAAAAGAATTTGAGTTGTAGGAGTAAGATGATTCCTTTTATTCCTGCATAAATACTACATCTTGTATTGTAGAGTGAAGTATTCATTTATTATTTAACATTCGCAGAAGACGCATGCACAATTAGCTTGGAAGGCTGATCTTTGAATAATAATAATAATAATAATAATAATAATAAATGCTTATTTATATGGAACGTTACATGTTTTTAACTCTAAGTTCAATGTATATGTGCAACTCATTTATGTCTGCGCAATATATATATAACATTTTTTATTCTTTTTAGTAAAATACTAAACCAGAGAACAAGATGAATAAAATGTTTATTCACCTTAATCACTGTTTTTTTCTGTCTTGTTTTCTAATTTATAATTTTTTGAATGCAATTTTGTTCTGTAATATAGAATATTGTTAATGAAAAGACTTTTTGCAGCGAACGATTTTTATTTATTTTCTTTGCAACATAATGCATGCAGTATGAAATTATTATTCATAACGCATACTTACTTCATCTTACATTATTAAGCTATCAATTATATTTATTCATCACTAATATTTATAATATTGAGTTACTGATTTTCTTTGCGAATATTTTATCTGGCAAAGTTTTGACCCTGTATATAATGTTTTTGCGGCTTTACATTGCATATTCATATGTAATAAAATTATTGGTGTATAAGTGAATTTACTAGTAAATACTCAGACAGACAGACAGACAGACAGACAGATAGATAGATAGATAGATAGATAGATAGATAGATAGATAGATAGATAGATAGATAGATAGATAGATAGATAGATAGATAGATAGATAGATAGATAGATAGATAGATAGATAGATAGATAGATAGATAGATAGATAGATAGATAGAAGGCGAATAATTAATATGGTATATAGTGACATATGAATATATGGATAAATAGATAAATGTATACATTGATATAAATTACATTAAAAATTGCAATATTTATTTATTTGCATTACCTCTAGGTATGTAGAATAAACACGAAGAGTTTTGCTGCTGACCTTTAGAATTTTTCATAGTAATCTGAACTTGCCACGGAGATTTCGCTTGGTTTTGTTTAAGAGATTCAAAACAAATTTTATTATAGTCTGTGTTTGGTTCTGCAATTATCTTATTTTCTATATGTGTTCTAAAATAAGTTATTTTAACCGAATCATTTTCGCTTTTCCTTTCGTACAAATACACTGGATTGGGACCATCTGATTTACAAATGAGACTTAGTCTGCTCAAATAAAACTTTGCAGGCATTTGATGCTTTAATTGAATGCAAAAAGGCAATTCAATCTTGGGATTACTGGGAATAAAATTGGGTGCTGGAGTGCAGGCAGATTGTCTTTTTACTACAAAAAAATGTATATACATGGATTTATATTTAGTATCCGTTTGTACATGTAGATTATTATTGTTAATATCCACTTTTTACCCATATTTTTTCAAAATAACTTTTACCAACGTCAACTTTGTAGATTTTATTCAAGCCAATAAATCAAAATTAAAAAAAACTGGAAAAAACTTTTATGTAAACATTGTTTCGAAAGATTCCTTTACCGGATTAAGGCAACATATATTTCTGATTAAATATATGTACCACATTGATATTAACAAGCAACTTATATATATATGTCTGTGTGTATAACGTTATAAATAAATATTAGAAAATACAGTAATTAAAATTTAAATATATATAAAACGTCACTTAGGAGGCTTTCATATAGGGTAGTTGAAAGCACTCTTAAGTGATGTTTATATTTTTCGTACTTTTTAACAAATTTTCATTGCTGTATTTTTTAATATTTATTTATAAGTTTACATATATTATTGTGAAGAAATACAGACATCAATTTGTAGTATTATATATATATATTATTCGATGTCTGTACTTTTTCAAAGCAATATATTTAAATTATATAATTGAATATTTATAAATACAGTAATTAGATAATTAAAAATTTTATCCAGGTAGGAGCACTTTCGATTATCCTAGTAATCTTTGTCAACTAACACTTTGAAAGGCTAACCTCTTATGGGAAAGTTAGCCTTTCAAAGTGTTAGTTGACAAAGATTATTAGGATAATCGAAAGACTCCTAAGTAGATACAATTTTTAATTATCTAAGTACTGTATTTATAAATATTCAATTATATATATATATATAGATATTTAATTATACCTCTCTCGGCATTTATGTAAACAAAAGCTTGTTAGGAGCTATTTGTAAAGCTCCATCTAGTGATCATAAAATGCAAGCTAAAAGCTAGTTATGAAATTTATAACTTGTTTTGTTTATCATATATATATATATATATATATATGAATGAATGAAACCAATATATTCACTTTGACATTTTAACTACCATAATATGAACATTTTATCAAGCAATTCAATAATACAACAATCCATTGTCAAGGCAACAATATAATGAGAAAATAAATGAATTCAATTTACTTGTTGCTTTTTTGACAATTGTTTGCCATAAAATTTGATTGTTTTTTTTTAAACATAAAGATTGTGTTGATGAAATTGATATATGATAACTAGTTAGTAATAGGTGGTATAGTTTATAAATGTATGTATATATGTCTGCTTCTGAAAATAAGAGAAAGATTATTGTGCATCAGTTTTTATTAAGTTTCTACAATAACCATAATAAAAAGTATAACTGCTCATAATGTTGCTTATTTCTAGTTTCAGATATTTTGGTATCTAAAGCTTATTAATAATTTATAGTTCACCTCATTTTTTTATATTTGCAAGTACGAGTTATATGATATATACATTTTTTATAGTATATATGATCTCTAATCTTAATGGCATTATTGCAAGTGAAAATAAGAAAGATGGAGTTTTTAGAATTAAGCTAACAAATACTTTGATCACCATAATTATACAAGTTTAATTCCACATTGAATAGAAACATTTATTGCAGAAATATGATTTTCTTTCCATAAGTTTAATTTTCATATTATTCTCCTTTTTACCATTTCCATTATTAATTCATTTTTAAAATAAAATAGCAACCACGTGATAGTTCCAAAGTCAATAATTGTACCATGTGATTATTGATCAGTTTGCTTGAAATTTGGGTTGTATTTTTATGATAATTTTACTATTTCCCACATTTGTTACAGCAATTTCATCTATTTAAATTTCTTTAGACTCCCAAAATATTATTTTGCAGTAAATGCTGCATACATGATTATAATATTTGAAAAATCTAGCAGTTGTCTTGGGTTAGTGGGTTCACTTCCAGGCTCATGTTATGACACATGGGAAAAAAAAAATCTAAAAGATGGTCAATATTTAAAATATAGAAGGCAAATTTATCATGTGCTAAAATCATATTCACATGGAACCATCATTATCAATAATTATTTACAAAGGTTATAGAATGTTAAAAAGACCAAATCGCATTAACCAGTGTCTGAAACAGTAAAATTACTATCCTTATTTTATACTTTATCACACAAGTAAATATAATAAACAACACTTAATTTATATCAAACTGATAACCAACAGCATGATACAATTATTATATCTGCAACAGCAATGTAAATAAGATTATAGCATTTGAGAAATCTATGAGATGGCCAGTGTCTAAAATAAGGAAAGCAATTATCTCAAATAATAAATTAATACTTACGTGCAACAATCATCATCGAATAGTATTTTAAAGGCGATAAAAAATTTAAAATGAACAAATTGCATTAACCAAAGTGCGAAATATAAAAAAGGCCAACTATGTGGAAGAGTTTTTCCACAAAAAAATAAAAATAAATAAAACTGATAATCAAGTAAATGGTACAATTATTATGTCTATAACAACCGTTTGATTATTATTTTACTCAGTTGGAGCAAATGTTATCATATATTTTACTAAACACAGTTGCACCCAAAAACATAGCTTATAAAACATGCTTTAACCATGAAAATATGCATTTCAACTTGAATCT
Organism: Epiperipatus broadwayi; assembly: GCA_028023455.1. Classification (NCBI taxonomy): domain Eukaryota; kingdom Metazoa; phylum Onychophora; class Udeonychophora; order Euonychophora; family Peripatidae; genus Epiperipatus; species Epiperipatus broadwayi. The sequence goes on from JAQFVV010013304.1 coordinate 50,516, forward strand.
TATAACTATTCAAACGGCATACTGGGAACAAAGCCAAGCAAAGTGCCAAAGTAGAAATAGACTCATAAATAACGTTTTAATAAAATATAAGCGAATGAACATTTTCAATACAAATTATGTAGAGAGCCGAATATCGATAAATAATCATTTATTCTATCCTTATCACTAATAATTAACAAATATATCTATTTGAATATCGATATGTATCCCTAAATACATTTCAATCAGAAGAATTTCAGAGCATCCTTATCAATTTAATAATATTAAAATAATATTATTTTAATAATATTAATATCTTGGGGTATTTTCATATACATCCTAAGTATATAAACGTGTATATTACAAAAGAATAACTTTTTTAAATAAAACTCCATATGTGTTCTATTTAACAAAGCTGGTTGGCTAATTTATAACTCTCAGGTTGTATTTTATTTACATTAGTCAATCGTCTCAAGGTTATTAATGAAATATAATACTTATTATTTTCACAATTATTACTCTCAATGATTTCAAAATGATCTATTCCTGATACAACTAAAATGCAAAGGGATTTTATAATATGTGCTCATATCCCAACAAATTCAATATCAAAATGGAAATGTAAGTAAATTGAATAAAAATATATTACTTCTTAAAAATAAAGTATAATTGTGATCATATATATTTATTTATAAGACTTGTAGATGTTGATGATGATGATTTTTCAATTAATGAAGAACAGCCATATAATGAATAAATATAATATTTATAACAATTATTTTATTGATGTTAAAACTATGATAAAAAGCATGTAAATAAACGTAATGATGATAATAATAAGTTATAAACCAATATACATCACATGACCACCATCTCTTATGTTTATGTATAACTGTTACAACAGTTATACACAAGCATAATAGGTGGTGGCCATGTGATACTTATTGGCTTAAAACCAATCCTGCCTAATTGTATAGTGGTTATTAAAGAACCAAAGACACCAAAATGTATGGGTACTGTTCTGAATTCATCCCCATATGACTATATAAGCTAATGGGCTTGGATTGAAAACATTAAGGTGTTTTCGGTTTAAGACTCATAGTTTTGTAGTTAAATGGAGATAAAAGGTTGTTGCTAAAGGGTTGCATTAAATCCTAAGATCTAGGTGTGCTGCTCTCAGATCCAAGGCTCCTCACTGACGAAGGTCATAAGCCAGAAACTAGTCTGGAAATATTGGATCAGTAGGCACTAGATGGGGATTTTATGAACAAGCTTTCTGACATCCCTTGATTACTCTAGCTTGTTGTGTGTGGCAATATATATAGTGAGGGTTGCCTGTTTTAACAACAATAAGTTATCTGAAAAGATTGCAAAACAGATTACTTTGTTATGCTTAATAAATACTTTCGACTTGGATTATAAATAATTACTTGGTCTTAAATAATTGTATTTTATTAAAAATGTGAAGTGACAACTGAACCATTAGAAAAGATTGTATAGTGCTTATTTTAAAATCTGACTTTAAGTACAGATAAAATACAAGAATGTTTTATTGCATCTTTAAGTACACTAGTAATAATAATCATAATAATAACAACTTCTTATAGGTATCAGACTTATTCTTTAACCTCTATGAAGGAGTAAGCATTTACCCAACTTACATCATTATTTTTAAAATATATACCTTTAATTACACCTGACTATCACAGATGCTGGTGGCATGATATAATATACCTTTTATGCTTATATTAGGGCTAAACTTTTAACACAATATTGTTAGAAGTCAACCTCAACTAAAGAATAATATTTGTGGTTAGCAATACCATGAGAGTATTCAATATACCATATGATTTTCATTAACTCATATAAGTATTCTTTGGGTGAGATAATAAGGGCTTCCCTACAGCTATTTAAATGTCTATTCTAGATATATTCTATGATAAAAAGTGTGAAGTTGATTTAAGGGATCAAGAAAATATATGAGAGATTAAATATTAATTTGGACTTATTGTATTTTATCTTAGCTTAAAATTTAACATAACCAATCACCAATGCATAATAATATTACAAACACATTTATATCTAATTTTACTGATAAATACGGTGTAGTACATATATCTTCATTACAGTATTTTTTCTTGAGAACTTAATTAAACTATAATAATAATAACTTTCAAATATTAAAATAATTAACAAACTAACTAACTATAGCATATGCAAAAGATCTAATCCGCAGCCATTAATCAATGTCCAAGTATTTTTCCTGGCACATTTTAAATATTTCCATTTATTTAGAAGATATCATTTGATGTTATATAATGTAATAGAATTCCACTAAGATAAATTTAACACATTTCTTTTATATAAGGGAATAATTAACTTGACGGCCAGAATTTTTGTAACTGACATTCACAACTAAGGATTTTTCAAAAGTATTTAACAAATAATTAATTATTTATTTGTATTACTTCCTGTATTAAAGCAACAATTAATCCTTTTAAATATAGCTCGTGGTATGTCTCTATGCATATTTACAATAATGTATGAGTAAAAATCCATTATCACATGGATTCCTGTTTTCACTACAACATCAAACAAAATATTAATCCATAAGATCAATTAGTTTTCATGAATATCCAACAATTTAAGTTGTCAATCACCCATATAATATGCAGAGATTCATTAATTCATTATCTCACTTCAATTTTATATTATTCAGCTAAAATTCTGATCATTTTCACAAATATGAGCCAAGCTATTCAATAATTCATCGATTCAAATTCATTTTACAAGATTCATTTATTGTTTGGGTAGTTTTCACAAATTTAAAATAAAATAATTTGTTAATTCATACACTCCCATGATTTTTTTTTATTCAGTAGAGGTTTTGGATTAATGTAATGAAAATAATTCCAAGTAAGTAAATTTATTATTTAGGGAAGAAACAATAATTATTATAGGGTCATCACAAGCTGTGGTATTCCATAAGTAATTTTAAAAATTCACATTTGAATCAAAATATTAAAAGTTTGTTTTTTTTTTACATGCATTACTGAATAATAAATACTGTTAATAATTTAAATGCTCTATTTAAGATGATGTAGAGGAAACATTTGCCCTTAAAGGCAAATGGCTATCTGGATTCTACTCAGACAGTTGTTAATGAAAAATAACACATTGGATACTTAAAGGTTTAAATTTGATGCAGTATTTCCACACACTGTAATTTAAAGTGATGGGTATTAAAGTGACTAGACAAATTTTGATTAGTGGTTACATTTATAAGTTTTGGCCTTGTGATTAATTATTTCATTGTTTTGTTGTTATGTTTTTTTTACACAAAATGCTTCATTTTTAAAAATTGTACAAAAAAATTCTTCCATTGCTATGGAAACAGTCAGAAGTAGAAGAGATTTAAAAGTTTTAGAAGTTTAAGGCACAAAATTTGAGACAAAGTTGATTAAAATGATACTTAATATTATTTTGAATATTAAAATATATATCACATGAAGTACAAATACAGTAAAATACACCATTATTTATTTTGCAAATAAAATGACTTATAATATCTAAAATATGCAACTAAATTATTTTCATTGTATTTTTAAATTTCTCATTTTTAATTAATAATAAACTCATTTATTTAACACTAAGGATAAACATATTTAAGCATTTTGGGGTGGCACTTTTTCAAAATTATAAGAGTTTTTTTTTAAAGTAACTTAATCTTTATAAAACTTGACATTTTTTCTTTGATTTATATTGCCCTCATCCCTGGCCCAAATTATATACAAACGAATTAAGCTAATTTAAAATGGGTTTATCTCTGACTGAAAAGCTGTTTTCCCCACTTTTGTTATTTGTAAGGAATCCAGACAAATGTATACAGCTTAGTCAAGCATTGTTAGCCGAGAGGTCATCGCAGCGACCTTGCAAGCAAGTTGTTGGTTGTAGACGGTTGTGGGTTCGCATCCCGGCAGATGCTATGACATATGAAAAAAAAATGTATATAGCTTATCGAAAAGACATTGTTTTGATAATATATTTTTAATTGGTTGAATTAACAAATTTCAAACAAGTATCATATTACTGTTGAGATGCTATCTAACTAAATAGTGTCAATGTTACACTAACCAAAACTAAATGTAAATATGGTATTAGAGCATCTACATATTTTCCCTCACTGAATGTTACATTTCAAACATGAATTTATGTACTGTAATAACACTCTCTTCATGATTTAAATATTATATCTATCCAGTTCCATACTGTAATTAAAAGCATATGTACTGATTCCTTTGTAAAATACAATAGGTTCTTAGAATCAAGAAATGTACGCAGCCTAAAGAAAGGAGTTCATTTTTTAATAGTTCTTTTAAATTAGTTGCTTTAATAATTTTTTGGGCTTTGTGAAATTGCATGCTGGCAAATATATCTGGACTATTGAAAATCCATTGATTTTGTAATATTGTTTTAATCGGTTGCTTTTACAATTTTTTTTGCTTTGCAGAGTTATTTGCAATGGATAAATTGTTTGTAATCGAATTAAGGTTCTTAAATATAAGGAACCAATTTCTTCCTTGGTTTATTAAGGATGGAATTATTTCCTTTGCATAAAATGTGCCTCATCACCAAAATTATGGATTATTAAATATAAAAGGTAAAATACTTTCTTTGCTTAAAATGCTTGTAACATAAATTACAATTTAGTTAGGTATAGTTATTTATTTATGAAAAACAAATAAAACATTTGTTTTATTTGTTTTTCAATTATGAATTTGACTGTATTATGGACAAACATATATTCAGACAACAGAAAAATATACATATATATTAGATATATTTTGGGGTTCATCCATGTTAAAAAAATTAAATATTGATATACCGACATTTTGACTTCATTACACAAGTCATCCACTGGATGATAAAATGTAGAAAGATGGTTGTAGAGGCGCTACAATCACTGATTTAAACAAATGTTAAAGTTCCATCAATAGCAATAATGATAAATTTAAAATGTTTTTTTTTTTTAATTGTTCTAAATAGGAGGATGTTTCCATGTATCATCTCACTTATTGATACATCTTGCTTTTTAGATATCTCAATGGCTTCTCTAATTTTGCACTAGTAGAGATTATCACATGTGAATATGATCCTAGTTCTAGAAAAATCAATTTTATGGCCTGAATCTATAGTATGGACTGAGAGTGCTGATGATGATGATGTGTTGTTTAACTGCATTAGCATGCTCATCTCTCCTAACACTGATGTGATGATTACTCATACCTATGTATGAAGCTTTAAAATTTTCACATAAGATTTGATAAACACCATGAGATTCAAGAGGGATTGAATCCTTAGGCTTGGTTATTATATTGCTTATCTTTTGATGAGTAGAAAATGCTGTATCTATATTATAGCATTTTAATATACGTCCAATCCTGTCTGTAGTTCCTTTTACATATGGAACACAAATCCTAATAGCTGATTTATCATCTTTTTGTTTCCTATTTTGTCCATTTTGGGATTGCAATAAGGTTTTCTTTTATAAATTTATAATTATAACTATTTGCTAATAAAACACTATGAATATGATTTCTTTCTTCTTTCAGATGTGTCTCATCTGAAAGGTTAATTGCTCTATTTAAAAAAGTTTTGGCTACAGAAATTATCTGAGTTGGGTGATGAAAAGAAGGGAAATGTAAATATCTGTCCATGTGTGTATTCTTTCTGTAAATCGGAAAAAATAAACTATTTGGTGTTCAGGTGACTACAACATCAAGAAAAGGGAATTTTTCATCAGACTCTGTCTCCATTGTCAATTTAATATGAAGATGCATATTATTTAAATGTAAGAAAAAATCATCTAATTTATTTTTTCCATGTTGCCATATAACAAAAGTGTCATCTATGTATCTGAGGCAAATGAGACGTTTAAAAGATGATGATTCCAAAGCATAAGGGTCTATATTTTCCATGAATAAATCAGTTATTACTCCTGAGATAGGTGAGCCCATAGGAGTACCAAAAACTTGTCTGCAATTCTGTCCATTGTATACAAAATATGTAGTCAAAAAACAATGTTTAATCAAAGCAATAATATGGTCTGGGAAATTGAAATGTTGTCAAATTATATTTAAAGCTTCATCAATTGGAATGTTTGTAAACAACGACACTACATCAAAACTGACCAGAATGTCATTAGCATTAATTTTTAAACTTTTTAAAACAGAAATAAAATTTAAAAAGTTTTTTTTATATGATTTAATAGATAGCATTGTAGGTTTAATGAAATCCGATAAATATCTAATGGACCCAGCATAGTGATATAATCGTTTTAAAAAATTTACTACAAAAGTGTTTAATTATATAAACAAGCATAATTTTGCTTCAGTTTTAAATTAATGTAGGAACAAAACTGTTATCTTTAAATATATACACAGACATATGCATACATTAGCCTTAAATTATTCAAAACAGATTTGAAAATATGTCTGTTATAAAAAAATCACTGATAACTTGAAATTGGTTTCTAGAATTATTAGAATATTTTCATCTTATATACGCACCATATATATATATCAATACATGGAGTTTTACCAAGATCTCCAAAACTAGCGTATTTTTGTTTACATATATATTATAACACCTACCGACATATCTATAATCCTCCATTGTGGACTTTCACCCGAAGCTTCGACGAGAGGTATTTATGAGCATGGTTTGAACCCATCTCACGCGCCAATCTTACCAGTAAGTAGGAATTACCTCCTCGAAAACATATATACAGGTTCTGATATATATCTGATATGGTGATGCACTGAACTAGCTCAATCTCAAGGTTGGGGACATCTGTCTATCTAGAAAACAAAGCTATAAACTAGCCAACACTATCTCACGCGTATATTTATTTTGCGATAGCCTAAAGCTCGAAATCCTTACTCTAACCCGGGCTGATGGGATTTATTCTACTCGATCATATCCCTTCCCAATAAATCTCATTCGTACCTACATATAAGATTGCTATGCAAACACTCAGGCCATTCATTATCATACACACACATATATCACGCTCATTCATCCACACACCAAATAATGCAAATACATATATATATGTGAGCTGTATGATTAATATAGTCATATATCTAACTTTAAATATAAAATTTTAATATAGCAATTAACTGAGGTAACACGAGTTCTTTATTGAGATACATATATTGAAAATAGTTGGTGACATGTCACTTTACCTGTACTCACGCAATTAAACAAGTCCGTATTGACATCTTGCCACGAACTTAATCTGGTGGATCTCACGGATGGCAAACAGTTCCAATGGTCGTTAGGTCCGGCGATAGGTTTCAGAGGTGGAGCAGTTGGCGTACTCTTTCGCAAAGGTCTAAATCTCGAACGATTTTGAATCAACATTTCTTCGATGGAACAAAATCTCTTGATTTATTATGACAGTTTGCAAGTCCGGTCAGGTGAGTTCATGACGAGTTCACGGAGTCGAGTAATGACTAGCACACAATCCAATTACCCCGACATTTTTTTGGAAGAAAAAAAATATTAAACTTCTTAAGAAATAGATTTTGCGTCCTCCTTGCTAGGATTCAAGCCGCGTCTCTTCTTTTTTTTTCTTTTCTTTTCCACTCGAGCGCAAGACAAAAAAAAAAAGTTCTTTTATATTCACCTTTAACTTTTCAAAATCTTTCTGCATATTCCTACACCGCTGACCAGTCCTTCCATTGTTCTTCAACACAACAAAAAAACTATATCCACCGACCAGTTTTCCGCCTTCCCGGCGCCAGTTATTACCAAACTGCCTACAGCAATTCACTCATCCTATTTCAGTCCTCACATGTTCACAAGGTGACTCAACAAAAGAAAACATGTGTTACCAAAATTATTAATAAACTCAAAAAAAAAACTATGTGAATAAAATCTATCTAAGAATAATTAATTGCGCTTTATACAGCTCTACATATATAAGTGATCGCAAACCTCCCAGATACTAACTACGTATTTTTATACTCGCACATACACTATATTTACATTACTTGTAACCGGGTTCGAATGACCGTTTACATATATTCTTTTATTTATTTATTTATACATGGTCTTTACATTAACACTATTAATTATGTCATATTTTACCTATGCGCGTATTCGAACCCATTTGTTACATACCCCCCTGGTGCGATAGCCTTCAAATACCTTCTTTGTATTTGAATGGCTTCTTAAACGACTCTTCTCCTTTACTTTCCCCGGGATCACCTTTCTGTTTCGGTGTCCACGATCCCTTTTCTTGTGTGAGCTTCGGCTTCTCCGGCGGACGTTGAGCTTCCGGTTCGTATGGCCATCTCGGTCTATGACCATCCTCACCACTCTTCCTAGGTGTGACATTCCCACTGGTGTGTCCTTCTTCTGCCCCACATTGGATATTTGTCCTATCTCTACCTTGCTTCCATCGCTCTAACGGTGCATTATGATCGTATATACTCATGTCCAGAGCGTTAAGCAGCTCCGCCATTTCTCCAATGGATGCCTTCCTCATTCCCAACATCATCCTTTCCACGTTCATAGGCATATTGTGCCTTACAATTTGAATGATGTGACTTTCAGACATGTGACACGCATCCAGCGTCCTTAGTCTCGCCACTTGACGGTGAAAAAATTGAGAAAAATTTTCTTCCTTTTCCTCCCCGTATTTTTCTCGCATGATTTGGTACTGCACGAGTTCTTGGTGGTCTTCCGACCAGAAAGTCTCTCGTATCATCCTCTGATACTCCTCGAGGGTTGTGGGCTGTTGGGACAATGAGTGCCACCACTCTTGGGCATTCCCACTTAAATGACTGCACGCTACCACCACCTTTCCTTCCTCTGGTATGGGATTCATGTCGAAGTATCTTTGTAAGCTCCGTAAATGTTCTACGGGAGCTTCCCCCATTTGACCTGCAAACGGTCGTACCTTTAGAAAGTGGTTCACTTGGTTATGTATCGCCACCTCCTTGCATTTTCCCATATGCTCCGGCCTTTCCGTCTCGCTAGGCTTCGGTCTTTGATTTACATCCCTCTTCCCTTCATCTAAACTTCCTTCTACTTCTTTCTCGTTAGGTTTCTCCGCCCTTCCCTCACCTTTTATCCCTAGTCTCCGTTCTATCTCCTGAAATCGGAGTTCCAGACTTTCCAATTTTTCTAAAATCTTCTCGGATATATTTATTTCCTTCTCTTCCGTTGCCTTCTGCTTTTCTCCATTTTGTTTATTTTTTGGCTTCATTTCTTTATCTATCTTATCATTAAAGTTATGTGCCAGGTTCGTCACCCCGGCTTCCAGTGGTCCTGGCATGACCCACCTGATACCTTTGCCCCTTCTTATCCTCTTGAACGATATCGTTTATGATATCTCACTATTGGATAAATTCTTAACCTCTGCTTTCTAAACCCTGACTTTATATATATGTTTCAACATACATCAATGCTATTTCCCCACGACCTTATGAGAACCTTTTCATCCACACATTCGCCCGCAGAACATGCCCATCTACCGTCTTTCCCATATGTTTACAAGCTCTTTCCGCTTTATCACCACTATCGCTTTTATTTTCCCTTCTTTTTTTTTTTAAAAAAAATCGCTTACTTTACCGTTCTCTAACATTCGCTGCCCCATTAGTTGGGACGCCATTATAACACCCACCGACATATCTATAATCCTCCATTGTGGACTTTCACCCGAAGCTTCGACGAGAGGTATTTATGAGCATGGTTTGAACCCATATCACGCGCCAATCTTACCAGTAAGTAGGAATTACCTCCTCGAAAACATATATACAGGTTCTGATATATATCTGATATGGTGATGCACTGAACTAGCTCAATCTCAAGGTTGGGGACATCTGTCTATCTAGAAAACAAAGCTATAAACTAGCCAACACTATCTCATGCGTATATTTATTTTGCGATAGCCTAAAGCTCGAAATCCTTACTCTAACCCGGGCTGATGGGATTTATTCTACTCGATCATATCCCTTCCCAATAAATCTCATTCGTACCTACATATAAGATTGCTATGCAAACACTCAGGCCATTCATTATCATACACACACATATATCACACTCATTCATCCACACACCAAATAATGCAAATACATATATATATGTGAGCTGTATGATTAATATAGTCATAAATCTAACTTTAAATATAAAATTTTAATATAGCAATTAACTGAGGTAACACGAGTTCTTTATTGAGATACATATATTGAAAATAGTTGGTGACATGTCACTTTACCTGTACTCACGCAATTAAACAAGTCCGTATTGACGTCTTGCCACGAACTTAATCTGGTGGATCTCACGGATGGCAAACAGTTCCAATGGTCGTTAGGTCCGGCGATAGGTTTCAGAGGTGGAGCAGTTGGCGTACTCTTTCGCAAAGGTCTAAATCTCGAACGATTTTGAATCAACATTTCTTCGATGGAACAAAATCTCTTGATTTATTATGACAGTTCGCAAGTCCGGTCAGGTGAGTTCATGACGAGTTCACGGAGTCGAGTAATGACTAGCACACAATCCAATTACCCCGACATTTTTTTGGAAGAAAAAAAATATTAAACTTCTTAAGAAATAGATTTTTGCGTCCTCCTTGCTAGGATTCAAGCCGCGTCTCTTCTTTTTTTCTCTTTTCTTTTCCACTCGAGCGCAAGACAAAAAAAAAAGTTCTTTTATATTCACCTTTAACTTTTCAAAATCTTTCTGCATATTCCTACGCCGCTGACCAGTCCTTCCATTGTTCTTCAACACAACAAAAAAACTATATCCACCGACCAGTTTTCCGCCTTCCCGGCGCCAGTTATTACCAAACTGCCTACAGCAATTCACTCATCCTATTTCAGTCCTCACATGTTCACAAGGTGACTCAACAAAAGAAAACACGTGTTACCAAAATTATTAATAAACTCAAAAAAAAAACTATGTGAATAAAATCTATCTAAGAATAATTAATTGCGCTTTATACAGCTCTACATATATAAGTGATCGCAAACCTCCCAGATACTAACTACGTATTTTTATACTCGCACATACACTATATTTACATTACTTGTAACCGGGTTCGAATGACCGTTTACATATATTCTTTTATTTATTTATTTATACATGGTCTTTACATTAACACTATTAATTATGTCATATTTTACCTATGCGCGTATTCGAACCCGTTTGTTACAATATATAACATAATATTTCCTCCCAGTCCGTAGGAATATACAATTCTGTGCGACCTGTGGGCATAACGTTTCCTATGAATGTTATTTTGTATATAATGTTTTTTTTTTTTTTCAGTAATATTCATTGAAGTCAAATATAATGTCTATTGAGGAAATAAAATGTTCATTCCCAATATCTAAGCAAAGAGCTGATTATATACTTCCGATATTAAATACAAATCCTCTATCATTTCAAAAGAATGAACAAAAAAATTATGTCACAATTGCATAGATTTGATTTTGGAACAGAGGATTAAATCATTTGGTCCTGAAGATAAATATTCTATTCCAAGCATTTACATATATATTGTGATAATTTACTAAGGCTGTAACCTTAGAAATAAGCGTCTGAAAAATACGATGGTAGGGACCTCTATAGGTCTTAAAACACCTATAGAGGTCCCTACCTTCGTATTTTTCAGACGCTTATTTCTAAGGTTACAGCCTTAGTAAATTATTACTTAATATAATAATGGGCGTTTAATAAAATTTATAATTACAACTTTAAATTATATATATTGTGAATATATAAAGTGAACATGTAGGATTAATTCAAATTAAAGCACTAAGAAAATTAAAACTCGTGAAACAGAATTTGCATTTAAATCATGAAAAAATAACACTAGATAAATGAAAATCTGTTCAAAATCTAAAAAGAAAATTTTAAGACTTTTTTTAAAAATAGTAATCAAACATCTTAACGTTAGAAATTAGTGAATAACAAGCCTTACCGCGGTTTTCAATTTCTTGGTATTTATGATTTGAGCATTTCTCTATTGATGTGAATGTCAAAACAACTAAAACAAAGCAATTAATAACTAATGTCAATATGTAGAAGATATATCTAACAATTCTATGACATATACAAAAGTAATGGCTACTATTGTCAAGTAGAAGTAAACTGTAAGATAATATTTGAAACAAAATATATGATAAAAAATTGTGAACGGTTTCTGATTCTAAATATGCATCAACATATCACAAACACTCAATCCCAATAACAATGATTATTATTCTCATTTGTTTTGTAATCTACTTTAGCGGATACTTTATATGTAACTCCACATTTTTCAAATATCATATTACCTTTATAAATAACTTAAATTAATTAACCTATTCATGGATCAATGGATAAATACTGATCCTTGTTCTCATTCCTATTAACATAGTGACTTGACTCTTTTTCATTTTATAAATTTCTTACTTTCTAAAATATGCTGTAACAACTGATTTTATATATATATAAGACATATTTTGTGGGATCATCCATGTTAAAAAATTTAAATATTGATATACCGACGACGTTTCGACTTGATCACACAAGTCATCCACTGGTATGGTAGGAAGAAATTTTTGGCAGTTTTTGTTTTCACTTCTACTTTTATGCAATCCATAAAACCAATAAATCCATAAAGTGAAAAATAATTGATAAATTGAAGATTATGTTTACTTTACATTGGTGCATATTTAAAGTCGGAAATAGTTGACCATAGAGTTGTACTTTTGCAACATTTATAAGAATTTAAATAAAGGTGTTATTTCTTTTATTTTATAATATAGTATAATCTAAAGATAAATAGATAAATATTTTCTAAAATTAAACGTTTCCGTGTATTTAATGTTATTAAGAGTTAAAAAATTTATCATAATGCAAATAATTTTAAACAGCATGGAGCAACACCCTGCACACATATGCTTTAAATCCCTTCTGTCAAAAATTGCTTACGATCACTATGCTTGTGAATAAAATTGAATATTACATAATGCAAATAGTTTTTGTTTTTTTTAATTTATACAATGTAATGTAAAAATAAATATAAATTGTCTTTGCACAATAAAATATTATTTATGTGTGTAATTCGTAATTGAAAAGTAAAATATTTTATCATAACGTTAGATATTCAAGCAGAAACTATCAAAAGCATTGACAATTGAACATTCATGACTTAAACCAAACTCAAAATTGTGACGATGATAGAAGCATCTTCTCAACTATTACAGTCTTTTCTAGTTGATATATGCTGGGAAAGATCTTAGCAATAAAACAGCTATGAACTGAAACCTTTTTTCTAACATTTCTTCCACACATTCTTTCTGTTTATTGCTGCTTGTCAAAATAAAAGAAAATAATTTTATCCCCAACCCAGTTCATTTATATTTTTATTGTGTTATATATTGAATATTACTTTTATGGAAAATAAATCTATACATATTGCTGTGTCCCCAACTACGATTCGGCGACCAGCAAACAAATACTCAATAAAACTCGACAGAATAAGAGCGCATATATATTTAGCAATAATAAATTATTAACAATTAGGAAAAAGAATTACTATACTTAACACACATATAAAGTCTACATTTAAGCGAGCTTAATTCACAGTTTAATTACTGAATAGCAAATAATAATTATGAAGTTAAGGTAAGCTATTATTCACTTTACCTTCACTAATTTCTATAGTCTTTATAACCCAACCCTAGACCAACCTCTTAAGGGATTTCAAAATAATAGTAAAATCAAGATGGTCTGTTAAAAGCAATAAAAGGTTTTGTGAGCTACAGGAGCTGAGATCCTGGGGAATAGTTATCTGATGATGATCTTCACTGCTTTTCAACTCATGGAAACAATAACAGTAGCAGCAGCAACAGAAAGTACCCATAGTCCTTTTCCTCTGGCATTATATATCGATCTCTTCTTTTGTTTTTTTTTATCTTTTCTGGAGTAATTTGACTTTTGCTTTAAACAGTTCAGTAAATTAATTTACGTATTATTTAAATTTTGTTACCGTAATGGAATTCATCCTAGTTTTTAATTACACATAAAATTAATTAGTCTTAGGAATTAATTTCCATATAAGGTAATCCATAAGTCTATTCAATTAATATACATGAGCCTAATTAAAAGCTTTTGTATTTTAAACTTCTTTTCAATGATTTATTTAGCAACATTCTTAAGTTTAAAATATTATTTAATATTTTGCACTCCTCCCCTTACTCCAGTAAACTGTTTAAGCTTATGTATAATCGTTTAATATAGCTGGTTATCTATCTGACATGTCTGTCTGGGTGATCTAGTTGTTAATCCGATCGGATTTGGTGTTGATTGTAGTTCCAGTTTATTTTTTTCCGGGTTCCATATGGCAGCTTTCTGTTTTTTTTCTTTTCATCCTCGATTAGTTATCTATGTGGTGTTGGTTCAGCTGTGTCTTATATTTCTTGATTTGTATCTTTTGGCATGTGCACTGCAATAGCCAATCTTCTCTGAATCACTGACCAACACGATTTACATGCCTTCTGTATGTCGTTCCATCCTGTACTTGGATGATTGCTATGTTTTTGATAATATTTTCGTGATTAGTTATTTGATTATATCTCGAACCCAATTTCTGTCACCTATTTTTTCCCCAATATTTTTTTTCTGTATTTTTTATTTTTTCAGCCAGCTACGTGTATTTTTCTAATAATTTCTTTTTGTATATGTTTTACTTTTAGTTTATAAGTTTCTAGTTTTTTAAAACTGCAATCTCTTTTTGTTTGCTAATTACATGGCCTACCCTTCACACAGCAACAATACCTTTTGTTGGCACTATCTGTCATTTCTACAGTTTTTTGAGCAAAGGTAAATTTACTCGTTTCATAGATGAATGGTCACACATTTTCTAGCAACTCTTTATTAAAGATATCTGGCTTTTTGTATGCAATTTCTCAAAAGGGATTTTTAAATAATTTTTATTTGCATTCCTAGTTCCTGGAACCACTCCCTCCCAATGATGGGTTAATCTTTCCTTTTACAATGAGTAGTGGTAAATTAATTTTTCTACCGTAATGGGCTCTGTCACAGACTAATATTCTTAGTGCATTTACATCATGTGCTCTATTGTTCATTTTCTCCTATTTTTTCTGTTTTATCAGATGACAGCAACATCCAGTGTGTTAGTGACATGAAAAAAATACATGACCCACTATTGATTTCCATTGACACTGTAATGCCCCAGCTTTATCATAAACTGATTTAGAACGTGTATGTCAATGTTTTTAATTGTAGGGTAACCTCCCCTATTTCCTTGAATAGACTATTTACTTTTGCCATTCCAGTTACCTTCCTTATTGAAAATATGTGCTCAGTGCCTCACTTTTAAAGCATGACTCTGTAAGCCATCTACATTCTTTTGGGTATGCTGCCTCTTTTACCACCATAAAAACCTGTTACACTAATATTCTTATTTTTTTCACCTTTCAGCTGCACAGAGTTTTTCTCCTCTGTTTTAAATACACATCTAGAGTTTTCATCCCTCTCAGTGCTAAAAACCTGAACCTGTTTAAGAGTTAACTCATGTGTTATACCTTTCTTTATGATCATCTCATTCATAACCTCAGATTCCCTGAGAAATTGTTGCCTGAGCCTATCATCAGACATTCCCCCTAGTAATTAGTTCCTGAATATTTGTCCAAGAACTCACCATACCCATGACCTTTGGTCAATTCTCTAAGAGATGTATTACACTCAAATTTTTTCACTCTCCAGCTGCTTCCTTCTGGTAAGGTTAAGTGAACTATGTGCCATGATGGGTGAGAGCTAAAATGATTGCCTAATTTCTCAATAAGATTCTTATACATTATTTTCTCTGTAATATGCAAGTCAAATAATATATTTATGACTTCGACCACTTTAATACCAGCAAAACACATAAGTGCTGCTACTTTCCATTTGTTATATTCAATACCGTTCAAGGTAAAGAAATTTTTGCAACTGCATAATATATAATGGACATTCAGATGTGATGCTGACATTGAACTCAGGTATTCCAAAAAGACTCATGACGGTTTGACTGTACAATTAGTCCCACTAATAACTTTAATAACTATAATTCTATACTTTTCTTCCTAAGTTCGAAAACCTGATTGTCAGAAGCTTACTAATGGATTAAATTCTTTCCTATTATGCTAGGTTGGAACAACAGTGATGCAATAATTTGACTTTTTAGACTCTGCCGATCACATATGAAGTCTGCATTTGAGTGAGCTTAATTCACAGGTTAATTACTGAATAGTAAATAATGATTATAAAATTAAGGTAAACTATGATTCACTTTACTTTCACTAACGATTATAGTCTCTATAACACACCCTAGATGAGTCTCAAGTTGAAGCATTTCAAAATAATAAGACTGAGACAGTCTGTTCAAAGCACTTCCAGGTTTAGTGGTTTACAGGAGCCAAGATCCTGGGAATAAAGATCTTTGATGATAATCTTCACTGCTCTTCAACTCTTGGACACAATGACGGTAGCAACAACTATAGAAAGATCCCACAATCCTTTTTCTCTGGCCATTTATATCTATCTCTTCTTTTGTTTTTATCTTTTCTGGAGTAATCTGACAATTGCTTTAATCATTTCCTTTAATGTATTATTTAAAATTTGTTATCATAATGGAATTCATCTTAGCATTTAATTATACAATTAATTAGTCTTAGGAATTCCTTTCCATATAAAAAAATTTATGTCTATCCAATTAAATAATATATTAATTAAACCACCAAACATCGCATAGTTAATATATACATGAGTCTAATTAAAATCTTTTATTTTTTAAACTTCTTAAATTATACATTTCTTTTCAACGATTTATTTAGCAACATTCTTAAATTTAAAATATTATTTAATATTTTGCACATATAATTTACAATTTATTTCTCTTTTAATAATATTCTTCATAAAATTTGACATTTATAGTTGACTTTATTTTTTATCCATTTTGGAACATAATTAAGAAAATTAAAACGTTTAAATATATATATATACAATAAATAATTAGATTTAAAAATATGTAATTTACAGTTAATTTACATACTTTCACAATAATTCTTTTTTAAAGATGTTCAATTTAACAAATAGTTTTCACATTTCAAATTTAGGGACTTCATGCAGTGGGTAATAGAAGTAACTGAAACAATAAATGAGTATAGAAAACGTATTTTGCCAATACTTGTCACATGAGCTTTCAAGTGAATAAAAAAACACATATTACTGGCTATTGAAAATTTCATTACAAAACCCAACAAACATTTATATGTTACAAGGTGATAAGAAAACAAAAGTATTAATAGATTTTAAAAAAAGGTTTAAAATGTATACATGCCCACACATTTGTAAGAAATCCTAATTTATGAAATTATGATTTTGATGAAGTTTTTTAGATCATCATCAACCATTATCTGTCCACTTCAGAATGGTATCTCCATGTTCAATCCATCATATCTGATCTTTAGCTTCTTTTCCCCACATCGCCCCTGCACAATTGCTTATTTCATCCATCCATCTCATATGTTGTCTCTTTCTGGGTTTTTTACTCTTGGAATCCAGTTTAAGATTGCAATTCCCCAACTATTATTATATCTTCTAGAAATATGTCCAGCCCAACTCCACTTTAGTCTTTTATTTTTTTCAATAGGTCAATATCATCTGTTTGTTCTCTTACTCATATGTTTTTATCTCTTCTTGTTACTCCCAACATGCATTACTCCATACTTTTTAAGTTGTCTGAAGTTTCTGTGTTGCTTTCCTATTAAGTGTTCATGTCTCAGATCCATAAGTAAGAACTGGTAAAACACTTTTTTATTAAAAACCTTACTTTTCAAACACATATGCATATTTCCTTTTAGTATCAAGTTATTTCTACCCAAATCACTCCAACCAAGTTTAATTCTATGATTAATTTCATCCATTATGTTTCCATTTGTATTAATAATCTGTCCAAAGTTTTTATAACTGTTAACTTCATCTAACTCTTCATAATCAATCTTTATTTTCATATTTTGAGAAAATGCATAAACATTACTTTAGACTTTTTAACATTTATCTTTAGTCCTACTTTCCTACTTTCATCTGATAAATTCCTACAACATTTCCTGCAACTCTAAAGAATTATTTCCAAAAACAACTACATCATCTGCAAAATCTAGATGTCTTAAATAATCTCCATTTACTTTCACTCCTTTAGCTTCCCATTTTATTCCACAAATTACTTTTCAGCACTACTGCAAAAAGTTTTAGAGATATGGAATCACCTTGTCTTACACCCTTCTCAATGTTGACTTTCCTAATATCATTATGTAATCTAATTGTTATTGTTGCATTTTTATAAATATTTTTCAAAATATGACAATATCCTGGATCTACACCTTGATGATCCAATGCTTTAATCACTGAAGAAATGTTTATATAATTAAATGCTTTTTCATAATCTACAAATCCAAAGTACGATGGCAATTCACATTCATTTATCCTTTCTATAACTTCTCTCAATACCTGGATATGATCTACTGCACTAAAATCACTTTTAAATCCAGACTGTTCTCTTGGTTGGTGGAAATCCAATGTTATCTGTAGACGAGTTGTAATTATCTTGGTAAAAAATGTGTATAAAATTATAAAAGGCTGATGCATCTGTAACTTTTAATATATTCTTTAACAAAAACAAACAACGTGCTTAAAAACTATATGGCAAAAATTCATATCGAGATACTTTACTGAGGAAAAATAGTCCCAGATAACATAGAATAATTATTAAATTTGTATTAGGATTAAGCAAAAAAAAATGGAATATTATCCAAAAAAGTTAATAGAATATTTGTTTGTTAGAATTAAGCATGTGAATGAAGCTATAATTTACTTAAAATTTATTTTAATATTAAAGGGTTGTGGAATGTAATCGGGAATTGTAGGTAATAATAAATATAAATTTGTTGGTAAGATTTAGTATTTTGCATTTGAGTAGTGTGGTTTGACAGTGAAACTAATGGTTGTGTTATAGAGATTATTTTATTTTACTAGTCTGTTTTACTGTTGAAATTGGAGTAATTTTAATTATATATATATATAAATGAAAATCAAAATTAATTTTAACACTTTTAAATATTTTGTATTAATCACAAAAAGCCTAGCTGATATCAATTTGAAAGTGTTAAAATATAGTTTTGATTTATATATATATATATATATATATATATATAGGAAAAATCAGTCATATATCACATGATCTATATAGCTTTTATTACCAATATGTAATATATAAAAAGCCTGCTACTAGCTCTAAACAAGCTTAATTTTTGTTTAATGATAAATGTTGTAAGAGAAAATACATGAAGCTTTTATCTATGATGGTCGCCATCCCCAGACCGGTTTCGAACTATGGCTCTCATCAATGAGGAGCTAGGACATAAGATTCAAAATATTAACTCAAGCCAAGCATTTATCTAATTCTTAAATATTAAGAAAAAGATCCAAATATTCAGACACCTACATGGCTTCAAACTCAGCTCTTTAACCAAAGAAACTATATGAGCCTGAACTAAATTCAGAGTTCCCATATATTAGTAGGCTTAGCAATTTAATATAGCCAAAGCCCTAATAGCAAAATTATAAAAGTAAAAAAAAAAAAAATTAAGCTTGTTTAGAGCTAATAGCAGGCTCTTTATATATCATCATCATCATCAATCATTATCAATCCACTGCAGGATGAAGGTCTCTCCAAGTTTAATCCATCTTCTCCGATCTTTAGCTTCTCTTTCCCATAACACCCCTGCACATTTTCTTATTTCATCCATCCATCTCACATGTGGTCTCTTTCTGGGTCTTTTACAATCTATTGGAATCCTGTTTAAAATTTCAATTGTCCATCTATTATCATTTCTTCTAGCAATATGTCCAGCCCAACTTCATTTCAATCTTTTAATTTTTTCAATAAGGTCAGTAACACCTGTTTGTTGTCTTACCCATACATTGCATTTTCGATCTATTCTTGTTACTCCCAACATACATCTCTCCATACTCCTTTGAGTGGTCTGAAGTCTCTGTATTGCTCTTCTATTAAGTGTCCAAGTCTCAGATACATAAGTAAGAACTGGTAAAACACATTTGTTAAAAACCATTCTTTTCAAACACATAGACATATTTCCTTTTAGTATCAAGTTATTTCTACCAAAAGCATTCCAACCAAGTTTAATTCTATGATTAATTTCCTCCATTATGTTTCCATCTGTATTAATAATCTGATCTAGGTATTTGTAACTGTTAACTTCTTCTAATTCTTCATAATCAATCTTTCTTTTCATATTTTGAGCAAATCGATTAAACATTACTTTAGTCTTTTTAACATTTATCTTTAGTCCTACATTTCTACTTTCATCTGCTAACTCCTGCAACATTTCCTGAAGCTCTGAAGCATTACTTGCAAAAACAACTACATCATCTGCAAAATCTAAATGACTTAAATACTCTCCATTTACTTTCATTCCTTTAGTTTCCCATTTTAATCCACAAAATACTTCTTGCATCACTGCTGTAAAAAGTTTTGGAGATATGGAGTCACCTTGCCTTACACCTTTCTCAATGTTGATTTTTCCAGTATCATTATGTAATCTAATTGTTGCTGTTGCATTTTTATAAATATTCTTTAAAATATGACAATATCCTGGATCTATACCTTGATGATCCAATGCTTAAATCACTGAAGAAATGTGTATAGAATCGAATGCCTTTTCATAATCTACAAATCCAAAACATAATGACAACTCATATTCATTTGTCCTTTCTATGACTTCTCTCAATACCTGGATATGATCTATTGTACTAAAACTACTTTTAAATCCAGCTTGTTCTCTTGGTTGGTGGAAATTCAAAGTTCTCTGTAGACGAGTTGTAATTATCTTGATAAAAATTTTATATAAAACTGATAAAAGGCTGATAGGTCTGTAATTTCTAATATCTTCTTTATCACCTTTTTTTAAATATTAATATTATTACTGCATTCTTCCAATCTTCCGGTACATCTTTATCATTTAGACATTTGGTATATAATTTTGCTAAAATTGTTTCTATTTCTTCACATCCTTCTTTTAATATATCAATTATAATTCCGTCATTTCCTGGAGCCTTTCCTTTCTTCATACATTTAATTGCATGTCTCACTTCTTCATTTAAAATTCTGGGCAATTCGGAAGATGTAATAGATATAGGAGGTACTTGTTCTTTATAACTATATAATTCTTGATAAAAATCTTCTACCAATTTCATGATGTCATCTCTCTTTTTAGTAATAATTCCATCTTTTTTTCTTATTGCAGATATAAATTTCCTACCAAATACCAAAATGTTGTTTAACATTCTTGAGACTTTTATTTTCTTCTACAGCTTTCGTTGCTATTTCACAGTTATACTTTCTTATATCATTTTCAACTCATTTCCTACCATTTTACAAAATTCGAGATATTCAATTCTTTTTAATACATCATTTTTGTATATCTTCATATTCCTTCTTTTCTTCATAAATTCTCTAGTCTCAGTAGAAATTTTATTAGTCAATTGCTGCTTTTTCCTACCAGCTATCTTTGTTGCAGTTTTTAAAAGTGTATCAGTTATTTTCATATTAATTTCATTCAAATCTGAATCATGTTCAAAATTTCCTAACACTTGAAACCTATTTGCAAGTTCTAATTTAAATTCATTAGAATGTTTCTGAAGATTAGGAATATCAACTGTAAATATTGTTTTTCTCAATAATTTTTGTCTCTCTAGTTTTACATTAACACGTAATTTATACCTTACTAATCGATGATCACTTCCTGTGTTAAATTTGTTAAGAACGTTACAATCTTGAAATATGTATTTCCTGTTAGTCAAAATATAATCCAATTCTGCTGTACCTTCATTTGGATGCTTCTATGTCCATTTCCTTTTAACATTTTTCTCAAAAAATGAATTCATAATATAAAGTTTTTCTTTTTCTGCAAACTCCACAAGTCTATGTCCTCTCTCATTTCTATTACCATAACCAAAATTACCTACAGCAATTTCATTTTTCATTTGTCTACCAATTCTAGCATTAAAGTCTCCCTTAACAATTTTAAAATGTTGTTTACTCTGATCAAAAGCCTTTTGTACATCCACATAAAAATCTTCTACTACTTCATCACTATCAGAACTTGTTGGGGCATAAACCTGAATTATCTGCATTTGGTATCTGCTATTAAGTTGTATAACTAATCTTGCAACTCTGTCCGATACACCATCAATCTACAGAATATTGTTCTTCCACTTTTTATTTATAATGAATCCTACTCCATTTGTATTTCCAATATGTGTGCCTTTATAATAGAGTATATGTCCACTTTTTAAATCAATTGTTTCTTCACCTTTTCTTCTAACTTCACAAAGTCCAATAATGTCCCATTTAATATAAGACAATTCTTCTTCTAATTCTTGCAATCTTCCTTCACTTGAAAATGATCTGCAGTTGTAAGTACCTAAATAAAAAGTCGTCATCAAATGGCAGCCTGGGTCCACAATCAGGGGATTCTTAGCACCCTCCACCTTCGGCCACCAACTGTTGCCTTGGTTGGTGACTTTACAGCCTCCTGGGAATAAGGGCCATGCTTTATTTTTGTCTTTAATAATTGTATATATGTATTGGAAAAATATTTATCATTTACACAAACATTCATTCTGCCTTATCAGGCACCGAGAAGAAAGACCATGGTGTTTCTTGATCTTAAACTCAGAGGTAAAAAGCCAATAAACTCACCATGCTGGCTAATGCGTGTTGATGAGCAGCCCATCCATGTTCATATATTATATGAATAATCACATAGTAATAACAGCTGCAATGACAAGAACGTATGGAGTGGACATTAGGAATTTGCCCTGCTCGGTTCCTTTAAGGCCTCCAAGAGGAATCAAAGGGTCTCCTTTCAGTTAATAGCAAGCTATATAGGTCATGTGATATATGACTGATTTTTACTATTAAAATTTTGCTATTATGGCTTTGGCTATATTAAATTGCTAAGCCTACTAATATATGGGATCTCTGAATTTAGTTCAGGCTCATATAGTTTCTTTGGTTAAAGAGCTGAGTTTGAAGACATGTAGGTGTCTGAACATTTGGATCTTTTTCTTAATATTTAAGAATTATATAAATGCTTGGCTTGAGTTAATATTTTGAATCTTATGTCCTAGCTCCTCACTGATGAGAGCCATAGCTCGAAACCGGTCTGGGGATAAGGACCATCATAGATAAAAGCTTCGTGTATTTTCTCTTATAGCATTTATTATTAAAAGAAAAAAAATTAAGCTTGTTTAGAGCTAGTAGCAGGCTCTTTATATATTACATATTGGTAATACAAGCTATATAGGTCATGTGATATATGACTGATTTTTACTATTATAATTTTGCTATTAGGGCTTTGGCTATATTAAATTGCTAAAACTACTAATATATGGGATCTCTGAATTTAGTTCAGGCTCATATAATTTCTTTGGTTAAAGAGCTGAGTTTGAAGACATGTAGGTGTCTGAACATTTGGATCTTTTTCTTAATATTTAAGAATTAGATAAATCTTGGCTTGAGTTAATATTTTGAATCTTATGTCCTAGCTCCTCACTGATGAGAGCCATAGCTCGAAACCGGTCTGGGGATAAGGACCATCATAGATAAAAGCTTCGTGTATTTTCTCTTATAGCATTTATTATTAAAAGAAAAAAAATTAAGCTTGTTTAGAGCTAGTAGCAGGCTCTTTATATATTACATATTGGTAATACAAGCTATATAGGTCATGTGATATATGACTGATTTTTACTATTATAATTTTGCTATTAGGGCTTTGGCTATATTAAATTGCTAAAACTACTAATATATGGGATCTCTGAATTTAGTTCAGGCTCATATAATTTCTTTGGTTAAAGAGCTGAGTTTGAAGACATGTAGGTGTCTGAACACTTGGATCTTTTTCTTAATATTTAAGAATTAGATAAATCTTGGCTTGAGTTAATATTTTGAATCTTATGTTCCAGCCCCTCACTGATGAGAGCCATAGCTCGAAACCGGTCTGGGGATGGGGACCATCATAGATAAAAGCTTCATATATTTTCTCTTATAGCATTTATCATTAAAACAAAAAAATTAAGCTTGTTTACAGCTAGTAGCAGGCTCTTTATATATATATATATATATGTGTGTGTGTGTGTGTGTGTTTTGTATTAATCACAAAAAGCCTAGCTGTTATCCACTTGAAAGATTGGCATAATGCTATTCAAAATTTGTAAATTTTCTTCTGGTTTAAATCCAAAGACATGCTTATATTTCTACCAGCGAAAACATAAATATATTTAAGTTTATTAAATATAAATATGTGTAATTTGTGGTCAGAGAAATAATTTTATTGGATCTATTAGTGCCAGTAAAAACACATCCACCTGCGATGCCTAGAAACGTGTTTGCATCTCGGTGAAAAGAACTTAATTATTATTTTTTTAAAAATTTATCCCCCTCCTCCCTTTTCCATGAATTAACCTTTATTCAGCTCAATTAATCATTGAATCGTTATTGATAAACGATGACAGGTGATTAGTAATCTGTTTATAAACTTTTTCCCTCATTAATCTTCTACAAATGATTTTCAGAGATGCGTTTTGCTCTATTGTAGAATATTTGAAAATCGTTTTATCAGTTTCATCTACATATAATTAACTTATGTAAAAATGTTAACTTACGCCAGAATTTTAAAATGAGAGTAAATAGAAATTGCAAACTTTTTAAGGACAACATTTAAGTTGTAATTTTTAAATAAACTTCTATTTGCAAGAGCTTGCGCAGACAGATCAGTGCAGCATCCAGCAACATAATAAAACAATTGTTGGGATTTTAATTTAATGATTCCAGATATTGTTTATAAAATTATTGTCCACAATTACAATTATTATCTTTATAATTTTTTTTTTAAATTTTGCATATTCTATATTAAAGTTTTTTTTAATTTTATTATTAGTTCTACTATTTTATTACTTTTATTATTTTACTAAAAATATTAATTGGGTTATTATACAATCAAATGGGTTTTTGCTGTGCGTTCATAAATTATTTGAACAATAATTGCAGAAGTGGGTCATGATACAGGAAACGTTAACCTCTAATGGCTGACATTAGACACTGCATCAAACTACGCTGAGTAATTAATGAACTCACATTTTTTTGGAATGATTTAAATAATAATTATCATAAATTGGCAAATATATTTAACTGATTCCTTATTAACTTAATACTTTTTTAACTATTTACTTTTATTTTATTGTTTTTATGTGTGCATGCATCGGGATCACAGCGGTTGTGACATAGTCTGACAAACTCGACCTCAGAAGCAAATCTGTAAATAAATACTGAATTAAAAACATTTAGGAGAATAAATTACTTATTTAGAATTTTAAAAAAAAGATTAATAATAAATTAAGCCAATCTAAAAATTACCTTGAAAATATAAGATGTTTTTTTTTGTTAAGCTTTCCGTAAAATAACGGTTGTTTCTTCAATCCAGTCACAGTAGCTCTAATCCCAAATTATCTTTTTTATTTGTTTGTTTGTTTATTTGATTGTTCAATGATATGTTGAATTCTCGAAATAATGACGTAATATTGTTTAACAGTAATGGTATATATTTTATAATTCGATGTCTGTATTTCTTCAAAGCAATATACGTAATTATATAATTGAAATTTTTACAGTTATACTTTACATATATCTGATTACTGAACTTATAAATATTCGATTATATATATATATAGCAATACTGTTAAATAATGTTACATCGTATATATATATATATTACAAATCGGTTATACATATAATTTTTATAAACTTTTAATTACTGTATTTTCAAATATATATATATATATATATTCAAGAATTCTGGTTTATTAGATAAAAGTTAGAAACTAGATCTTCAAACCTTTATAGTTTAAAGTAATATTCAATGGAATTTCTCATAAGAAGAAAGTTTAAATTGATAACTACAAATATATTAATCAGATTACTAATACATATTGAAAATATAATAGATGAAATTATCTTAGATGTAAACATCGATGGAGTGCTTTTTGTAGAAATAACTGTATTAAAAGAAATGTTTCTAAGTGTTTGATAATAATAGTTTTTGGTATATCTATATTATTAGTTTTAGTTACAGATGTGAGACACTAACAGAAGGGCAATACAAAAACTTCACTATAGTTAATGAAATAAGAAGATAGGTTTATTTTGAATAACAAAAAAATATCAAAAACTAAATATATGATAGAAGAAAAAATGAATCAATGTTATCATGGAAAGAATTAAGCGCTAAAGTGGATCTGGGCTGAACACATTTTTAAAAGATTATAATAGACGGATTGCTGAACTTTTAAATTGAATTCCAATAAGTTATAAAAAAAAAAACTAAAAAGAAGCTTCATATAAGAAGAATTAGTTGATTGAATGATGTAGATGGAGAGATTACCGATAGGAGAAAACGGATTAAACATCTAAAAATATTTTACTGCACTGGTTATATAATGAGTGAAAAAAAAGGGATGATGATAGTGATTTGCAAGATAAAGTTAAGATATTTTATTTTAATTAAAGTAGAATAGTTTAATGACAAATAGTCATGTGATCCAGTATTTAAAACAATTTCTTTTTTATTTGGAGTTATAATTCTATGATTACAGTGTTGGCGGCAAATTAATATTTAACCCAAAAATTTGCTTTCCGATTTTTTCTATTTTTCTAACAAATATATACTTCATGATATGCAAATGATATATTCTATCATTTCTGTTTAAAAATATGTTTTTTTTTTATTTTTATTTTATTATACTCTGTTGAATATTTCAAACAAATTTGTTTATATGTAACTCTGTACTCTTTCTTTATGGAGCTAATTGGTGTCATGTTATGGCTAATATTATAATTATGGATTGATGCCTAGCAGTGAGAACTGAGATTAGCGAGCACGTGACATCACTCTTATGTTTGAGAATGCGAGTAGTTAATAAAAGTTGATTGTTATTTAAACTGTGTGTAATTATTAATTTAGATATTACGGCTACGAACATAATATGGTGTCAGGAATGAATTAATGAAATAATAGTAAAAAAAAATTTAAAGTATATAAAACAGTGAGTATTTAAATATTGATGTAGTTTTTATAGCAATTTTTTTTTCATATCATATTTGTAAGTACAAAACAGCATCACAATTCGATCGTTTGTACAATATCGAACCGTTATCTATGGAAGGAAATATGTCAATCAAATGGATTGAATGGAAAGAATTATTCCTAAATTCCCTAGAAGTAACAGAAAACGATATGAAATCAGATAAAGTAAAATTAGGAATATTATGTCATCTCATTGGAAAAGAAGGGAGAGATGTAAAAAAAAAAAACATTAGACCACACGAACCCAGAAGGTAAAACAAAATTGCTACCCATCTTAAATCAAATGGATAAATATTTCAACACCATGAAAATAACATTATATGACAGAATAAAAGTGTATACAATGGTGCCATGCGAGGAAGAATTGATTGATCACTTTCTTACTCGCTTAAAAGTATTAGTAGTTGAAAAAGCTGACTTCAGGGATCAAAAACAAAATATCCTCCAAGATAGAATTATAATGGTACAAAAAGAAGGACTAAAAGACAGACTATTTGAAAAAGGGAATATTACCCTAGAAAAATCACTGGAATAATATGTGGACATGAAACTAGAAGACTCAAAAATGAATTACTGGGAAAGTCTGAAATATGTATTAACGTAATAGCGAAAAATAGAACAACAAACATACAAAATTGTCAAAAGTGCAACCGTAATCACCCAAAACGTGAGTATCCTGAATTTGGTAAATAATGCTATAATTGTGGAAAGTTAAACCACTTTGCCAATAATTGCCCTACGATCATAAAATTTTTAAATACAAAAATGCTCAAACACAAGATATAAAAATATTAATAGAAATGAACGTTATGTGAACAAAGAACATGATACTACAACATCGGATTCATTATATACCAGTGATGTTGAAAATACAATTGCATACATCAGATGTGTAGACTCAATTTATTCATTTAATGGCTGGTATGAACAGATTTTATTTGACAACAATAAAGTAAAAATGAAAATAGACACAGGAGCTGATGTAAACATTGTCTAAAAAAGTGCTTAATACTATTCTTCCACAACCAATAATATACAAAACAAAGAAAAAATTACACGCTTTTGGAGGATCATTTCTTACCCCAATAGGAAAAGCAAAACTTAAATGCAAAATACACAAACATATGCTGCATTTTATAATAATAAAAAAAGATGAACTAACACTTCTTAGTAGCAGTGATTGTTAGTTACCAGGTTTAATTAAACGGAACAAAATTACAGTACAAAAAGTAATGAAAAATAAAAGTAAAAATGATAAAAATATATCCAACAACAACAAAGATTACATAACAAAGAGTAGAAAAAATAATAAAAGTATTAAAACACAGGAAGTAAAAGAAAATGAAAACTTCACGTCTATATATGAGAAATACAAAGATGTTTTTCAAGGTGTGGGTTGTTATGAAGGTGAATACCATCTCACAGTAGACCCAACATTTAAACCAGTTGTCCATACACCTAGATTAATTCCACTAAGTACACATGAACAATTATGCGAGAAATTAAATAAAATGGAAAATAATGCTATCATAACTCCAGTGACTTATTCAACAAATTGGGTTAATAGTGTATTAATAGTTGAAAAACCAAACGGCACTATGAGAATATGCATAGATCCAAGAGGTCTTAATAAAACATTAAAAGAGAACATTATAAAATGCCAACTCCAGAGACAGGTTTAAGTACAGTAACAGAAATGAAATATTTCACAGTTTTGGACTTGAAATCCAGATTTTGGAACATAAAATTTGATAATGAATCAGCATATTTAATGACATTTAATACACCTTTTGGAAGATATCGCATTAACTGCTTACCTTTTGGCTTAAATGTATCACCAGAAATTTTTCAAAGGACAAATGATGAATTATTTGCCAATATACCAGATGTAAGTGTAACAGTTGATGATTTCTTAATAGGAGGAAAAACTCTTGAAGATATGAACAAAAAATTGTTAAAAATCTTAAACAGAGCATGCATGGTCAATGAGAAATTAAAAAGCAAGTGAAATACTTAGGATGAATGATTTCAGGAACAGGAATCTCAGCAGATCTTAATAAAATAGAAGCAATACAAAAGTTTGAACCACCAAAAGATAAACAAGGGTGGAGACAAATTTTAGGAATAATAAATTAACTCTTACCACACATTCTGAAATTAGCAGATCCAATAGCATCCCTGCAATTTCTTAATAAAAACAACATTATGTTGGTATGGAATTCATATTACCAACAATGTTTCTATAAGCTAAAAGTGGCAATTTGCATGCAACCTCGCTAACACCCTTCAATTCAAATTCCAGTAATAATACAAACAGATTCCTCACAGACAGGACTAGGGAGGGAGTTTACTCCAAAATGAAAACCCAGTTATGTATATTTCTCGAGCACTTTCTGAAGCAGAACAGCAATACGCTTAAATAGAAAAAGAACTCTTAAGCATTGTCGACACATGTCAAAAGTTCCATTACTATGTATCTGGACGAAATATAATAATACACACTCATCATAAACCATTACTTGCAATTGTAAACAAACCCTTTGAGAAAATCGCACCTGGACTCCAAAGATGTGTAAAGAGATTACAATGATATAAACTTAAATTTGAACACTACCCTGGATAGGAACTCTACATCACAGATACATTATGACATAACTATATAAATACAACACAACAAGAAGATGCCTGTGAAGTACACACTGCAAGCAAAACTGTCAGAATATGGGACAATGACTACAACGTGAAAGAAAATTATTTATACCAGAATTGCTACAACCCTGAATAATGAATGAGCTGGCTACATGAGTCCCATTTATGAGTGGAGAAGCTGAAATCTAGAGCAAGACAATCATTTTATTGGTTGAATATTAGCAATGATATTGAATCATTAGTGAATAACTGCCCAATATGTGCTACATACAGGCTACCTCCATCAAAAGAACCACTGTTACCACATGTTATGCCAACAAGGCCATGGGAAAAGGTTGGTGCTGATTTATTTGAATTTGACAACAATACTTACTTACTCCTTGAAGATTATTTCTCTAAATATCTAGAGATACTTTGCATACCTGACAAAACTGCTGCTTTAGTAATAAAGCTATGCAAAAAAAATTTTTCATGATTTGGCATAGCAGATGCAGTAATGGTAGATAACATGCCATTTCCTTCATTCTTATTCTGAAAATTCACAAAGGAATGGTGTTTTAAAGTGGCCACACTGAGTCCATGCTATCTGTGTTCTAATGGACTTGCAGAATGAAGTGTTCAAACTATAAAGCAATTATTTCACAAAGCTTATCAATCTGGAATTAACCCAGAATTAACCTTACTTGAATTTAGAAATACACTGATAAGTGGGATGAAGAATACTCCATCACAGCTACTAATGTCTAGAACACTTAAAACAAAATTACTATCCTTTTAAAACAACTCATATCTCCACCTGCACAAAAGAGCTGTAGATACTTAATACAAAGCTGAACTCAACAAAAAAGTTTCTATGACAAGACAGCCAAGGTATCTCCACCTGTGGAAATTAACAAACCAGGATGAGTATATGATGGGACCAGATGGAAGTGTAAAATTTTGAAAAAACTCCCATGCCAAAATCATATTGCATTTTGACTGAGAATGGCTCTATTCTTCATCGAACCAAGACACATCTATAAAACACAGATGAAATATTCATAACAACTACACAGACACAAGAACCAGATGAGGAGACACAGTTGACTGTATCTGAGACAGACGAATCACCAACATAAACATCAAGTGATAATGGCACAGTAATGAAGAGAATACCAGTCGAACGTGCCAAGATGAGAGAAAAATCAAACAGAAGAAGAAGGCCTCCAATATATTTAAAAGACTATATTTGTAAATAAAAAGAGAGTTGTCATGTTATGGCTAATATTATAATTATGGACTGACACCTAGCAGTGACAACTGAGATTAGCGAGCATGCAACATCACTCTTATGTTTGAGAATGTGAGTAGGTAATAAAAGTTGATATTTATTTAAACTGTGTGTAGTTATTAATTTAGATATTATGGCCAAGAACATAATAATTGGTAGTATGCATTTTTTTCAATATTTTTTACAGTTTATTATTTTATATATTTATAGCATTACACAAAATTCTGGGGGTCTAACAAAGGTTCTTCTCAAATACAATTAAGACATAATTATTGAAAGTTGTTATATGACTCCTTACAAATTTTTCTAAATATGATGACCTAGCAAATGTTCATTATGACCTATACATTTTTAATGATTTTATAATAAAATGACTTTTTATACACTTTTATATACTGATCTCTGTTTATTTCATCTTATATTATTATTTAATGATAGTTTATGCATTGATTTTATTATTACCTTCATTTCCAATTGTTGCCATTATTTGGGTTTTTTTTTCATGAATTGGTGTTTATTTCAATTATTTCTTCAATCAGAGTAATATAAATCATTAACCCTTTTTATGTCAACATGACATTTCTTGACCTTTTATATCTATTTTGAATGCTCATGTACAATTCCTATAGCAAATCAAATGTATTTCCATTTATGTCTACCATATTATCATTATTTTTGTCCTGATTTCTATGTGTATGTTAGACTCATTTGTAACATCCACATGTTTATTATATGTATAGTCTACATTCATTTTTACCCAATGTAAAATACCCTTTTATTTTTTTCTAATTACCATAAGTTGATGTAACCATTAAAAATGACATGCAAATCCTTATACTATGAAAATTATTTTCAACCTTATTTGCCTCATCATCTCAGGATTAATCTAATCAATTTTCAGTTTCTTCAATCATCTCATTTTCTGAAGACTTTATATAATTTCTGAGGTTCAAGAATAAATATATTTTGCAATTTTTTATTGAAAAATTGTATATTCTTACTTCTACTAATGCATTTACTTTAATTTCATCAACTAACTTATACATTTGGTTCTACAGTTGTATTTAAATTGTCTTCTGAACATATTTTTTATTATTACCTATAATGATCCGGAGAAAGATCAGACTTAACGTAATCTGCACTACAGGGCACCATCTAGGCATTTGAACCTAGAAAAATTTATATAGTAGGCAGATACGTAAGTCAAAAAATATTTTTTTTTATTTTATTTTATATATTTTGATATCCGGTCATTAGCCCATTGTCACTAGCTCAGTGGAACAGCAGAGATTTATATTTTATATTAAATTCCTATCTAAGATATATAAAAAAAAGAATAAAATAAGCCACTGCCAGTAATTATACACACAAACATTTATTAACGCACATATAAATGTTGAATCATTTTAACATTTCTTTTACTTTATAATTTTAACTTGATTTTAGATTTTAATTTACATGTTAATTTTTATACTATTATAAGTTCGCACAGATGGGTTTGTAAAAGTTTGTTTTAAAATGTTGAGTATAGATCGGTTACATAGATTACACAGTTAAAAAACATTTCAAAATAAACATAAATGATCAAAATACAAAGTCATTGATACTGTCAATTGCATAGGGAATACAAGAAACCCAATGGTATTCATCATAAGATACCGCAGAGACACCAATAACTTAAAAGACATCCAAATAAATATATTTTAGATACTCACCGTAAGGTATCATTATTTACTGAATGTCTATAAATTTTGATCAAATATGAAAACCAAAAACATGATTAACCGATAATGAATCCATGCAGCGTCCATACCCAACTTAAATTTAATGCATTTTTATTTAGAGTGTCAAGTATGAATAGACTACATAGATTTGCATTTGAAAAGAAAATATTCTATCCTTGTTTAACCTTAGGCCAAAAGTTCGCAGTCAAATCAACTTCAATCCATCTGATATATTGATGTATTCAATGTAATATGACTACGACAGCACAAATAGGTTGAGAAAAAATTGCCCTTCATCAGATAGGAATACTACATTTATCTAATGATAAGAGCAAAAAAAAAAAACTCCATAGGAAGGAACTGCAGTCTCCATCTTATAATTCCTCCCATAGGCAAAACGAGTGTGTGCGGCATATAAAGCAATTCTGCCCGTAGTGAATCTCATACTACATCTACTAATTACACCAATATATCCAATCCATTGACCCAATTTAACTATGAAACAAATAACCTAAGATTCCCCTCCCCTAATATAACTTTACAAATCTATATAACCATTCACACCCGACTTAAGCTTAACATTTAGATAACTAGTTTAACGAAAAACAGAAATCATAATAAAACTTTAAAAACAAATAAATAAATAAATGGAAATGATTTTACAAAAGAAATACATTAAATAAAATTATAACTAATTAATAAATAATGTTGGTCAGATAGGATTCTATTTCTTATAAATTAAATACTGAGAAAGTTTATATTTTAAAGTTCTTAGTGTTTCAAAATGTTTTTAAAGTTCTTACGATTTTTAAAATGTTCCTTTTATCCGTTGCTTGCCATTTGAACACGAATTCCCATGCCGTCCTAAAGAGATTGATATTCTGTTGGCTGATTTATTTATTCATCCGGAGGTCTTTTGCTTTGGCTGGTCCTCAATGTAGAAAACGATGTCATTTCTTTTCTTTTTTTAACAAAACTGAAAGGGTTGAAGAGTGCATCTTTTCAATCCCTTCTCCCACAACTCTGCACTAATACATATCACCACTCTTAATAATAACTAACTCAATCATTTCCAAACTTTTCCTTTTATATTAATTTTAAGGATTCAATTGACATTACGTCATTGATGTGATTCGCTGAGGTCCACTTCCATTGTTTTTCTCTCCTATCTGACCATTGCTTATACATTTAAATGCCCAAGGCTAGTTTACATTGACTAATTAAAATAATTATTTCCATTTTTCAATAACATTAATTAATTTGTTTTCAAACTTA
Organism: Epiperipatus broadwayi; assembly: GCA_028023455.1. NCBI lineage: Eukaryota > Metazoa > Onychophora > Udeonychophora > Euonychophora > Peripatidae > Epiperipatus > Epiperipatus broadwayi. The sequence goes on from JAQFVV010013304.1 coordinate 84,700, forward strand.
AAGTTATATTTTTATCTCTAAATCTTTTTTTAAGTTTTTGCTTTTACAATACTTTTCTATTTTTAATAATGTTTTATTTTAATAATTTTTTTCATCTGTGTGATTTTATATAGATACGAGTTTAGTATAGAATTTTAATTTTCAATTTTTAATTCTTAAAAAAAGAAGTTTTATTTGTGAACTTTTATTTTTTTCATGTTTACTAATAAAAAAAACAATGTAACGACGTCTGTGCCCATTACATACCAATAACTGTATATTCTTTCTATATGTATCATTTTTAATATTTATTACTGAAACTTTTCTATAAATTGATTTCTTTATTTTTCAGTACATTTTATATTTTTATGCTTTTTTATCTATTATTTTGTCTGTTGTTTTTTTTTTCTATCTTATATTTTTACATTTGTTACTTAGTGCTTCCTTTTGCTTTATGTTAATTTTAATAATTTGTTTTTTTTTAATTTCACCATTTCTTGCTTCCCATTTTTTTTACTTTTCTTGTATATTTTTTTTCTTCTTCAAGATATTTTATCTTCTCTTAATAGTTATAGATATTTTTTTCTATCTCCATTAATTTTGCTGAGATCTGAGTTTATTTGTCCAATACCTTATTTGTAAGCTCATATTGTTGAGTGGGAATAAAATCATTTTTAATTAAATTATTTTTATTTATTTACCTCCTTAAATATAATCTACTAATTTGTTTACAAGCATTGTAATTACTTTTTGTAGAATGTTATTTCAATCCATTTTGTTGTTGTTAAATGGAAAACACCTTTATCTATTTAAAGTATATTTAGCTAAATTTAGAATCTATTATCTTTTTCTTTTTACAATCTTAAAATAAATATTTTGCTTTCTAACACAAATTAATTTTGTAATTAATTATACCACCTACATTTATTTGTGTTTTTATAAAAGATATTTAATTTTTATTTATAAAAAATTATTAAAACTTTTAAACTTAAATTTTGTTCGAAATTTGTAACTTTTGAACACAAGGTATGGTCAATGCTTTGACATATGAAAAAATATATATATATTCTTACTAATGGTCCATTGAAATATATATGGACACTTAAAAATTGCAACTTGACTACAGAATCGGTACCTAAACCTTTTTAAACATAAAATAAACATGTCAATGTAATGCAGACTAATAAATAGTCAACTATAACATTACAAACTGCAATAGTTTTAAATTGCTCTTGTATTATTTAAATAATAAGTGAAATAATGGTTAAATCTAATTAAAAGGTGAGAAGGTTGCCTTGACAGCATTGAGAAATATTGATTAGATCCTTATTGTGAATGTTTATGTGGTTACTGGTGGTTTCTAATGGTTATTAATTATCCCAATTAGCTTTAAGCATTATTTCATTTATTATGTAAATAATGCATGAGTAATTTAAAAGTATTGCAGTTTGTAATGTTATAATTGACGATTTATTAGTCTGCATGTTTATTTAAACTTCATTGCATCAATATTTTATACTCTGTAGTCAAATTGCAATCTTTAAGTGTCCATATATATTTAATGGACCATTAGTAAAAATGGATTTTCATTCTTAAGCATTATTTAACTTATTATACACATACACCTGGGTCTCGTTTTATGCAAATTATTTTAATGTGATTTTGAAGTTATGCAATTCATGTTTCTTCTTAATATCTTTCATATTTCACTATATTTATTAGATATCAAGAAATTTAAATTATTAATAACTTATTTTGTCTTGAAATACTTTTTTTTTTTTAAATATAACTTTATATTAGCAGCTAATGTGAATATGGCCTGAAACTGAATTTAAAATACTAGCTTCTATGTAAATAACCTACTTATACTAATGAGTAAATAATAATAATAATAATAATAATAATAATAATAATAATAGATTTATATTTACATATAAAAATATCGCAATAAATAATCAAAAATTTTAAATTTTTAAAACATATTTTTTTAGATTTTTAAAATAAATAATAATGAAGATTTTATTGATTTTATAAATTGAAAATAATCTTTCTAATGATAGTCTATAATCTTTTTGTTTTGATTACGATCTCATTATTTTAATATGGAAACAAAAAACCATCAACACAGCTCAAGACTGAAAGTGGTGCTAGTTGTATGTCACATGATGAATCTGACTTCTTAACATTTCACAAATGAACTCATATTGCCAAATAGCCAAATAACCACTAATGATTAAAATATGTATGAAAAAATATAAAATTAAATAGTGTAGTTAATAAAAAAAGTTTGTCTTGTATTATTTTTTTTTCAAATATTTGGAAATTTTTTATTAGTCATACTTTATTTCCTTATTTTTTTAATGTGAATTTTAAAGTAATTTTTTCCTTCTTGCTTTGCCTTTATGAGATTTCTGAAAATTACAACCCCTATCCCCATTTTTCAAGGTGAGTTACGTCTATTTTTGTGCGATTTCTTTTGTGTGCATTTTCTGAGGAACCTATCTACCACATAAAATGAGACCCAGGTGTATATATAAGTATAGGGGATTTCAACTCAGACTTTCAAGCACCCTTCAACTATCCACCCTATCTCATACAACCAAAACATATGCCCACACACATGTAGAAAATATAAATAATCACCAATATATGTATTTCATGCTAAACCAGCACTCATCAGTTGGTCCAGATTATCATCTCCCACACATATATATAATCAGTGCTCAGTTTATATTAAGATAGCAAATCTTCATACTTTAATGGTCAGGTTTTAATCCACTTCAACCTCCAACTTTTCTACCGTCCATATCATTGAAAATCTAATGATAAAAATCCAAATCCCTTGCTGATGCCAATATTATTGTCACATCCATGTTGATCTCAAGTCACTCTGACTCCTCATGTATAGGACCTTATCCATTTAAATACAAAGAAGAGGGATGGGCAGGATACAAGCTTGATATGTAAATATTTGAAAACTAGGCACTATTTACAAACCTGGGAGCTTAATTTTAAATTATAGGGGATTTGAACTCAGACAATAAATCACCCTTCAACTATCCACTCTATCTTACACAACTGATAAACATCACCACACACATGTAGAAAAGATAAATAATCACCAATATACATATTTCATGATAAACCAGCACTCATCATTTGGTCCAGATTTATCTTTTCTACATGTGTGTGGTCATATGTATCAATTGTATGAGATAGTGTGGATAGTTGATGGGTTCTTGAAAGTTTGAGTTCAAATTCCCTATACTTACAATTAAGCTGCCAGGTTTGTGAAGAGTGACTGGCTTGCATATATATATATGAAAGTATTGCAATAAGTAATGTTACTTATATGCAATACTTTCATATATATGATATATTGCATATATATATATGAAAGTATTGCAATAAGTAATGTTTTAGATGACTATTTATTAGCCTGCATTATAGTGACATGTTTATTTCATGTTTAAAGAGGGTTATTTAAACTTCAGTGTAACAATATTTCATACTCTGTAGTCAAGTTGCAATCTTTAAGTGTTCATATATATTCAATGGACCATTAGTAAGAATGGATTTCCATTCTTGCTATTAAAAGGTGTGAAGGTTGCCTTGACAGCAGTTAGAAATATTGGTTGCTATATTTACTGTGAATGTTTAGGTGGTTACTGGTTGGAAACTAATTATATATATATATATATATATATATATATATATATATATATATATATATATATATATATATATATATATATATATATATATATATATATATATATATATATATATATATTGTAACCCCTCACCACTGATCACCAACAACCACAAATACCTGGGGGTGCCAATTCTATGGATCATAGAATAAAATATTAATCTAACTTTATTTTAAAACTATCAATGAGGCTCTTAAATAAAGTTTCGCTTTAGCCTAGCTCAGCTGAGGAATACAGAGGTCTATGAGGTGTAAATGTACATTAGATGTGGGAAAAAATATTATAATTAATAGAAATAAAACATCTATTAAATTCTATACTAAACAAGAATGAAATTGGTAAAATTCTACCATCTAAAATTAACAAGTTATAATTTATACTTCACCTCCTCCCATCATCCACATGCAGTGAACAACCTCTACCATATTAGAAAATTAAACTAATAAATAAATTATATAATTTAGAAATTATAACGTATAAAAAGTTGGATCTGAACTTAAACTAAATCTATCATTACTAAATTTTAATTATACACTAATCTAATCTAGTTAAGTGAATTTAATATTTCATCTAAATTAATAATTGAATGTTTCGGGGAAACTATTTATGGCACGGCCTAATATAAAATCTCTGTCTCTCAACAACTATTATTTAATATTATGACAGTAATGGAATAAATTAAACAATACCTTAACAAAATAATAATAGTTAGATAATGAAAGAAATGGGGTACATTTTGATTTCAATTCATCATCTAAACAATTATTAAATGATAAAATCATTTTAGAAACTCAATAAATAATTGACATCTCATACAGTGTTTGAATCAAGGAATCAATATTATCATGTCTGAATATGTTCATCATTAAATTAAATGAAAATACAATTATATCATATTAAATAAAATAAATGTGGGAGCATGTGTGGAAATATGAACCCCGAATGTATGTTAAAGAAGAATCCTGAATACAATTTTGAATAATAAAATATTTATTACAAAAAAATATATAGTTAAGTAAATATTTAATTTCTTTACAATTTGTACAGATATAAGTTCTGTATGTATTAACATCAGTGGTTGAAAACCTACATAAGAGCAGAAATTACAAGATAATTTTCTAACTTCTTATCTGATACATTTTGTCTATCAAGTCACTTTGATTGACTTAGGACAACACATTATATCCTTAACCCTAAAGAATAAACTAAAATTCAATCTTTATATTTTATTGCAAAAATGTTTTTCAGTTATCACTCACTTCTGATAAACATATGGAACTGAAATAATTTGGCCTTACATTTCTGGCAATCAACTACAGAATTTATTTTATATTTGGCATTTTATATTTTATATCACTCTTAAATTATTAATTAATCTAATAAGTCTATAACAAACAACATAGGTTAAATATTTCAATTACATTATAAAATAGAACTAAAATATTGGCATATTTTACTTTAAAATACACCTTAACTAAAATAAGGGGTTTGAATCTAAGAATAAACACAAAATAAGATTAAATTATACTTTGCAAAATGTAAATAATTCTATCAATTAGCTATGTTTTATCTTTGCAAAATAGAAATGAATAATGCCACTAATTAATTATGATTTGTTTTCTTTGCTTGCTTATACCAGTAATGATTAAATATTATGAAAGCTGATGATATGAAATTTGAATAATAAATGCAAAATGATTGACGTTATGCATTAATGATGGATTTTTTATAACTGTTAAATTAGTACTTTATATCTGTGTCTGCATTATGTTGTGTGTCATACAATAAATAATTAATACTAATCAATCTAATCGGTTTACTTATGAATGTGTAAATAAATCATAATATGGACAATGACAATGGACCAAACAAGCTTCAGCACTAATTCTAACACAGCTGTTTTGTGAGAAAATCAATTCTACTTTTATTCTTCTTCTCAATAAATTAGCTGGCACATGGCTATGAGTAAGATGAAAGCATTCTATAAGCACATGGGATAAAAGATTTTCACAATTCTAATTTTATAACTAACAAGACAATAACTCCCAAGTCTACTTCTGAGACTACATAAACTGGTGGGAATAAATCTCATCACCAAAACATTAGGGAGATAAAACACTTGGCTTCACATACTCTAATTCATAATATCAAATATCAAAACTGGAGGATCCAATCCATTCCTATCAAATACTTCTATAAAAAAAAATTTATCTTATCCCATAAGATAGACTAGGCAATCTACCATATCAAATATTCAAATAACAACAAAAAAGAGATTATTCGATCCCACAAGACACAATAAAACTTCATTAACTTTTACCATAAATAGACACTAAACACTTTTCTTATCAAACATAATAAAGAACAATAAATTCATGCTTAAACAAATTCTAATCTTTCAAATTTGAAAAGTCCATTCCCAACCTCTGAAACGGATAGATTTTATATCATTTTTACTTGCAAATTACACATTATTATAGTTGAGTTTTATAATACACACACATATACAGGCATAATAATAATACAGACAATTCAAATCCCAGTAGGTAAGGAACTACTGTAAAAATATTAATTACCAACTGTAAATGCAATAATGGGTAAACATTTCATATCTGATATAATATTTATAACTTAAAAAAAACATATTAATTATGGTTGAGAAACAAGGCAATAATTTCTATTTGCAAGGTAAGACAAATAATCTTTTTATCATGCATTTATATTAGCACAAATCCAAAGCAAAAGTTTGGCTTAGATAAATAATAAAGCTTTATGTTCTAAATTAAATAATTATTGAAAATGATAATTTTCTAATCTATTAAAAAAAAACGCAAAGATATACTATCAGATTTTATGTAATGAAACTCTTTTAAAATAATTGTTCACCCCTTTTAACCTTAAATGGACGTCTCCATTTTACCAAGCACGTACGTTTATATATGGCACATGATAAAGCTTATACTAAAATAATAATAAATACCTTGTATAATATTCCCCTAATATTATATATTTAGGAGACGTTCTTGGAGACATAATAAATATAATAATAAAAATAATAAAATCATAAAACAACCTTTAAATTATCTACCTACTAAATACGATTAAATAAATAAATAAAGTTCTTTTGTTTTCTTCTTCTGGGTTGAAAACGAAAAGTTTATTGCAGTTTATACATGACATCCCTTGGCCATGTCTTAAATAATAATAATAATAATAATAATAATAATGATCATGATAATAATAATAATAATAATATTACATTCAAATATCAGCCTTTCAAGCTAATTGTGCAAATGCTTTGTGAGTGTTAATAATAAATGAATACTTTCTCACCAATACAAGATATAGTATTTATGCAGGAATAAAAGGAATCCTCTTATTCCTACAACTCAAATATTTATCTATGATTAAGTTTCAGTTGGAGTGATGTTTAGTAAATTCTAGACAATTTCATCGACGTCATTCATTCAGACATCGTATAGAGTAATTTAAAGTGACTGTTCCATCATCATGCTTTCTCTGCCAGTACTTTAGATTTGCTCATATATAAATATTTGAGTTGTAGGAATAAGAGGTTTCCTTTTATTCCTGCATAAATACTATATCTTGTATTGATGAGAAAGTATTCATTTATTTTTAACACTCACAAAGTGTTTGCACAATTAGCTTGAAAGGCTGATATTTGAATGTAATACAATTATATACAGACGCTATATAAAATAAATGCTTAATAATAATAATAATAATAATAATAATAATAATAATAATAATAATAATAATAATAATAATAATAATAATAATAATAATAATAATCACACAGAGATAAATATTGACAAAAACAACATGTTCCTGCAGGAAAACAAATAACAATATTATTTTTACTCCAGTATAGCGCATTCAATGTTCTTAGCAAAGCTAATGAAATTGCTGTTAATGTTATAGAAAAAAAGTAATAATTCACATTTCATTCATAAAATATATTAGGCATTTATTTCATGTTTCTTTTTCAGAGCCATTCATAAAACGTATATAATTATTTGAACTGATAACATTTATTGAACTTTCTGTGAGCTGGTTAGCAATATTCTATATGAAAAATTCCATTGCAAATAAAGAGGACAATTAATAAAACAAAATTCATATTCAGTTTCATTGATTTTCTAAATCGATTTCTCATAGTAGTTGGGAAAAATAATTAGATAATTAGTTGAATCATACATTTAGTCTTATTTTCTAATAGGCAATATATATATATAAATATTCAGGCAAGTATTTCAATGTAATGATAATAAAATAAATGATTCCTATGCATCTTTCTTAACCCTCTTCTTTATAACTAGTACAAAATTTATCATAAAGTGTTCTTGAGAGACTTAATAATAGTTTGCATATTTTTCTGACATAATAAAGGTATGCACATGCTGCAGTTGTTCCCTTAATACTATAATTAAAATTTAAGAATGATAATTTTGAAAAACAAACAAACATTCTTCTGTCTTCTTCACAAGTAGGAATAAAAGTTAAATAAAATGATTTTGAAATATAATTGCATACTTCCATTCTTCATATTACTAATTAATTTTAAATACATTATAATATAGATACTCTCATGCATTTAAAATAATGATTGAGAATACTGAAACTGTCAATTAAGAATAAAATCAATGTACCTTTAGGTTGTTCACATGAACATCATCCTAAAACTTTTTATTACTTTAAACTTTCAACTTGGCTTTTTTCTTAGAAGAATAGGCTTTTAATAAAATTGTACTATTAAGCTTTGTTTAAATAATACTTTGAAGTTCTATCAGTAGAGAATTTTGGTAGTATTTGACGGTAGTCTTCTTTAGTAGTCCCCTTTTAGAATTATATTTAACCCTTTTTACAGCCATCAAAAAAAATTACCCAGCATTTATTCTTCCAATCCAAAGTCATTTGAAAGTTCAATGGTCATCAGACAGAGACTAAGACTTAATTTATGCAAGAAACTTTCTTGTAGAAAAAAGAAAAAAAAATTTTAACAAAGAAAATTTATAGAAAATTATAAAACATTTAACTAAACATTTATAGTTATTCTTTGCTTATAATTTGTTTTAACTATTAATCCAAATCTTGACCCCCACAAAGCATAGCCACTTGATATTCCTATTAATAAAAACACAATTTATATTATGCTTAAGATTATCACAATCGTATTTGCTTTCTATATTTTATTTGAAACTCACAATTCATTTTGTTTTAATTAACTTTGTATATTAGGTTTCTATCTGTTATCTTGATGATATGGGACTCTTCTGTTATGTATGGTAGTCATGCTATAGTCAAGAAAGACCATTTATGACAGAAATAGTTAATAAACTATATCACAAGCATTTAACACAACTATTGATATAAACAAACAAAGAATAATATATGTGGAGCAAGTGTACAAATATTAATAGAGACCAACTTCTGGCTCCAGACTTTTTGCTACAGGAAATCTGGACAAGAATTAACCTCAGACACAAGGCATTCATAGCATAAGACTAACTACATCCTTGTGCTAACATTAACAAACTCTTCAATTTTCCACTTATCATCAACTGTTTTCTATAGTCAAGCACTAGTGGCCTAGTGGTTAGCATAGCTGCCTCCCAAGCAGCTAGACCAGGTTCACTTCCCGGTCAGAGCTTTGACATTTATAAAAAATATCTAATATTTTCTGACAACAATTTTGTTGTATTTTTGTTTTCAAAAATAAATTTTTCCCTTTTAATAAAAAAAAAAAAGTATGATGTTATTGATTGAAAACAATAATAATGTTATTAGAGGAAAATAATTTTGTTATTGACTTTCACATCAATAACATCATATATTGGTACCAATTTTAGCACAAAGTTTGCCAATATTTATCGTTTTATAGTTTGAATTATTTGGGCAAGGCACTATTGTATTTTTAATATTTTATTTACTGTTTTTGCATATTATTTAAACTAGATCTTACAATTTAGCCAAATACCCCCCCCCCAAAAAAAAAATATTTTCTAAAACATATGTTTTGATTTTTTATACAAAATTAGTTATACTTCTGAACTTAATATTGTAAACATTTGTCTCCTCTTTATATTATAGTTCTTTTGACGGCTCTTTAAAAACATTCGCCTTCTCAATTTAGTATAAATCTTTTAGAATCAAGTAAAAACTTTTTAGTTAATTATTAAAGACATTTCCTTTTTCATCAATTGGTAAATTGTGGATAGTTGCCACATTTTTTTAATTTTTTTTTTTTTCTAATGCACTCCTAAACATTAATCATATATTTTTTCATCGTTTTACTGACGAATTTCTTCAGACATAATTTTCTTTGATATTTCCATAGCATTTCACTTTCTATTTTTATCTCCTAATCAATAATCAAAACTTAATGAAGTATTTTTCCAGACATTCTGCTGGTGTGATAAAGTACTACCAGATTCCCACTAATTTATTTATGAAATATCATAATTTTCAGTCGCCTGTATTCTTTTATATTTTGTAACACTTCTATATGAATCGTTAGTGGATTTATTAATGAAAGCAAATATTGCAAATTCTCATTGTAATTATTTTATCTTGACATTAATATGCAGATATGCGTTTTGTTAGGAAACTACTTGAAAACGAATCATTTACATAATGAACTTGCTTCTGGAAATAAGATGACATCAGCATAATTTAATGGCACAAATACGTCGTGAACATTAAACAATAACTGATAGAAATCTAATTTTAAAATGTACTTTATAAATATTATTTACAACAAATGTTAAAAAATTGTAAATTATAATCACTTAGTATCTTATAATCAATAAATGTTTATTATTAAAATTACATTATTCTGGATTCCCATTTTTTAATTTAATAATTTAGTTTTACAAACTTCCTTAGACAAATGCTAGTTATTATTGCCAACAAATTCGTCTTTGAAATAAAGAACATTTCCTGTTTACCTAAAACAAAATAAAATGTGCATATAATATAGATTTGAATATTATATACATTTATATAAGATTATATGAAGTTTAATAATACTAAGTTATGTATTTGAGTAATGGAGAGACATTATTTACACTCACGTGGCAATATTTGATAATAATAATAATAATAATAATAAAAAACTAACTTCTTATTATACATCTGATGTTATTAGTTTTCAGAAAATCAATTGAGACTAGATAAATATAGCCACACAATTGCTATAAAACATATGGCAATATTTAACATGTACTTAGTTAATCATTTCATCAAACATTGCCCTTCGAAATATATTTTTTTTTTTATGAAAGATATAAATAAATGTTAGCATTGTCTATACAGATGATATAAAAAATTATTTTATCAATATCCATTTTTAACATAAATTTTATTATAACATTAGCTTATACATATATAATCTTAATTTTACAATTTGGGTTATAAACTTAATATTTAAAAATATATAAATATAATAATGCTACTAGATTAAAATACCCGTTTATACTATTAACACTGTATATCATCTTTTTATGCTTATTTTTTGCAATGTTCAAATTTCATTAGTTAATGTGATGTTTTGTTAGTTCAACAATCTTGTTTAAAGCGCTGCATAAAAAAATACACTGTTATTAATAAAATAGTACTTCATTTTGTAATTCTATGTAGTTTTAAACTTATGAATGAAGTAGATAGGTGATGAAATAATTTCAATAAATGGGGTATTTTATTTTTAAAATATAGTTAAAATTTTAACACTCTAGGTTTCTAAAGCAACAACTAAGTAAAACCCATCGTGAAGGCCTAAGTGAAATAATATAAGATATTTTAACCAAAAAAACATCACCAAATTATTAAGAATTCCATTTTTAAAATCTAGTCAAAATTTTAAGAGATGATGTGGTTTAGGCAACAATAAATTAAAACCTGTAAATCAGGCTGAAAAGACGGTATATTACCTAAACTGGATATTAAAAATGGAATTCCCATATTTTCAAAATGTTGATATATTATTCATTTATTATTATATAATGCATATATAGGTAAATAAATATATTATCTCTGATTTTATATATAAAATTAAACAATATTTTCTTCACATCTTAAATTAATGTCATATAAGCTTTCTGTTGGTTCTGCTAAGCATGCACAGTTGATTTCAATAGTAGGAAACTTTGTGAGATTTGAATGATTTCAGTAGGGTCATACAGTTTGCTAGATTAAAATATGACTTTACTTAAAGCATCTAAATATCTGTACTTACTGATAATCTAGAAATAGAAAAAATAAAAACTACATCAAATCCATAGTAATATTTACTAAGGCAATAAATCTAAAGAATGTGCGCTTGAAAATGCGAAGGCAGAGACCTCTACAGGTCTTAATCACAAGCTTACGCTTTGGAAGAAAAGAGGATAAAAATAGTACACTTATGTTATTGAGAAATTATACATTTTGATGACATTAAAATCAGAAATACCTTATATGTAATTTGTTTATTTATTGTCTAAAGTTATTAATATTTTCATAAACAAGTATATTTATTTGAAGAACGTAACATTTTATAAAAAATCTCACTGATATTAAATAAAAATATCTATTATTAATAACTTTCTTATTAAATGGCTTTATTTTATAATAAAAATTATTTTTAATATTTCATTGAATACTTTTATAGTATGAATTCTTTCTTTACTAAAATTTGTCTTAAACATACTGATTTAATCATTTATATTAAACATAATTTTTATTTTAAAACTTGAAATGAAGATTTTTGATTTTATATTTTGTCTATTTCTGTTTATTATTCTTTTTTTGGTTCTATGTTTATATTTTATTTTTAAGATTTATATAAAATATAAAATACATTTTCTTTCACTACAATCTACATGTAAATAAAAGACAATGTGAATAAAGTATCAGTTATGGCCTAGTAATGGATGCGACTAAAACAAAAAACCTAAAAATATATTAATACGATCTACAACTTGTTGGTTTATTTTTTGAATTATATTGATGAATAATAATAATTTGCATATTCAAAAAATATGTACTAAAAATATTTTATTAAATATAACATTTGTGGTGACTTTTATATCATTTTCAATTGTGTGGTTCCTGATATTAGCTACTAAAACTAGTCATTTAACACATGATATTTTTTATTATAGAATCAAATGGAATGTTGAGCTATCAATGATACATATAAAATGTACATTTTGATTTTACAAATGTCAAATTTGCTTCACGTACAACTCTAGACAAATTCATTAATAATTATCATTAATCATTTATTAAATTAGTTATAAACTTTAGCCCAGGTATGAATAATAAACTTTAGTTAATAATAAAAATAATTTATTTAATTAAACACACACTTGCATGGAATAATTCAAATTCATTTTTTTATTTCTATGTGTAGATTAATAATTTCCACTCCTTCACATAGTCTTATAATACAAAAGAAATATTAAACTTGTGTTTGATAATTTACTTATTTAATAAACTAGTCCTATGAGAAAGAATCCCAAAGAATTGCATATTACAAAAAGCCTGAGTGTATCTTGTATTATTATTCGTTCTTTAAATATACATTGACAATGTTTAAATTGAGAATAATTTCATACTTACAAATTATTAAAACAAAGGCAAAACTCTCCATGCAGTAATACCACCCAGTGCAAGCAAAGGAAATCAGTGAATGCAAAAAGGTTTGAGTATAAAATCCCTATGTAGTACCTACTCATCCAATATCCCCAGTCTAGTGTTTAGCTTGTGGATTTTATCGATGAGTAGCCTTGGCTGTGAGAGCATGGCTTCTAATGCATCTCTTTAGCAGCCACTTGTTACACTTTTACTTAACTACAAAAATATGAATCTAAAATGAAAATGCGATAATGTTTTCAAGTCAATGGCATTCACCTGTATTTAGATCAGAACCTATTTCAGCATTTATACATTTTGATGTCTTTGTTTTTTTAATCCATATAGTCACCTATTATCCCATTGGGCAGGATAAACTAATACCTTTATAGTTAATTAAAAAGGTAAGGCAGCTACAGGATTACATTAGATCCTAAGATTTAGGTGCAGTGCATTCAGATCTAATATTCCTCATTGATAAAACCAACAAGTGAGACACTAGTTAAGGATATTGAATGAATATGCACTACAAAGAGATTTTATGCACAAATCTTCTTCATCCATTGATTACTCTGGCTATTAGTAGGTAGGACTACTGTATAGAGTTTTGCCCATGTTTTAACAGCTTGTGTAAGAATAGGAAATAGTGATCATGTGACATCAATTATTATTATTATTATTATTATTATTATTATTATTATTATTATTATTATTATTATTATTATTATTATTATTATTATTATTATTATTATTATTATAAACCAATTAAAAGTAACTTTAAAATAAATAATATGCTTGATTTAAATTCATGTTTTCTGGCTAGGGTTTTCAGATAATCCTTTATATAAGGGAATGAAGTAAAGAAAAGTGAAATATTATTTTTTTCTCTATAAGCACATACACATAAAATTGTATTACACTTTGGCTTGGAAAAATATTAATTTTTCTTAATAAAACAGTTGTATTAGAAATAACTCAAAGAGTTTATCTATACATCTTCATTGAATGAGTTCTATTATGTTAATGAGGATAAGATGAATGAATCATAATATTTGTAGGATACTATTATTAAAAGGCAAATATAAATACAGATATTTTCCAACATATATGCTCACTGTTCATCTTTTAATCCATGAAAATTTGTGCTTTAATTTATTAAAACTATAACAAGAAGAAACGTTGAATCAATTAAATTTTTAAATTTCTGATATCTTTATAATTTATATTACTATTATAAAGGTGATGGTTAATGAGATTTAACAACAATCAAAGATAGACATGAATGAATTCTTCCTACACATAAAAAATATCATATACATACATAGAAATATAATACAATGGTAAGGTATTTTTTTTTTACATTTCATGAAAATCAGTAAGAGAATGATAGAATCTCAGTTGAGAAATAAAAACTAAAAAACAAATGTTTCATTTATATTTAGGTTCTGGTAATAATTATTTTATTTTAAAACATAAATACTTCCAAATAAATTTTTAGGGTAATAAGGTGAGTAAGAATTCGTTACTTTTTATGAGGAGTAAAAAAAAAAAAATAAATGTTGGAAAATAAATACATATAAACATTAAAATCAAAGCTGTTGATTTCAAATTTATACAAATATGACCTATTAATGCAAGTATCGACATTTGCTTATTTCAAAAATTTAATACCAGCCAAGGGAAGATTAACATATAGTCTGAAATTAAAGATCAAATGCTCTTTTTTGTAGTCATGCGTTGGTGGCCGAGTGGACAGCACAGCCGCCTTACAAGCAGTTGTCTCGGGTTCGCTTCTCGGCCGATGCTTTGACACATGAAAAAAAAAAACCCTTTTTGTATATTATTGAATAATTGTGTTATAATAGAATGTGAGATAAAGGAATGATTATAAATATTTAGAATATTTGATTGAATTTATACATAGTATTAAATTAGATTAATTCTTAACATGTATTTCCTTAGAGTGCATTAATAGCTGCTTCAGAAAATAATATAAATCTGGTATGTAGCGTTTCCATCTTATGAAAAAGAGATATGAAGAAAGTATGCTGATAATTTTGCCCTCTGAATTTATGTTGAATTGTTAATACAATCATTAATCATTGCATATACTACCTTTGACACGTTTATTACACACACACACACACACACGAATATACAGTGGGTTAGTTATATAAATAAATAAATACAAAGGTCAATAAATGAATAGATGAATATATATATATATAGCTAGAGAAAATACGAAGGTAGATAGATAAATAGATAGGTAGACAAATTTAGATACATATTTAGATAGATAGATAGATAGATAGATAGATAGATAGATAGATAGATAGATAGATAGATAGATAGATAGATGGATAGATGGATAGATGGATAGATGGATAGATAGATAGATAGATAGATAGATAGATAGATAGATAGATAGATAGATAGATAGATAGATAGATAGATAGATAGATAGATAGATAGATAGATAGATAGATAGATAGATAGATAGGTAATTATTTAAATATATAGGTAAATAAATGGATAAAACATTTACAAACAGTAATATTGAAATACGAGTATAATGTATATTCTTAACTTGGATGAAATTAAAGGGGATTTGAACCCAGACCTTGTGGATAACGGTAGGGAGCTTGAAAGTCTGGATTTCAATCCCCTCTAATTATAGACTATAAGTAAATTAATTGATAAAGAATACAAACCTGATTTAGAAAGAACTGAAAAAAAAAAAAATTATATTTATAAGTTAAAATGAAGATTTTCACATGTATAGTTTAATGTAATAAAAGTATATAAGGTAACGTCAGTATATATATATTTTTGCTACAATAAATTATACATGAATGAACAGGATAATATTTCATTTATGTATAATTAAATAAAAATACTTATAATAAATTAATAACTAGAAAAAACGTTAAGTATTAATGTCAGAAACGGCTTCAATTAAATTTAGAATAATTCTCAAATTCTAAATACTTATAATTAATCGACTTATTTTCTATTGATGTAATATTTTTGCACAATTGATCAGCAATCCAAAATGTGATTCCAGTTTTGTAAAATTTATTACTTTCCAAAACAATCAATTTTCTATTATATGCAGCGGAATTTTTAAAACGTGCATAATTTAAGTCTACAGAAAGAATATAACAAAAAAGGTCATGTAAAAAGATTTGTTTAACGTTATTCAGTGAATGTGAATAAACCTCAAAGCATTATGTCCTTGAACATAAGGTATGATGAATACATTTTTGATTAAAAATAATATAATTTCCTTTTAATATAGAGGCAGAATAGTATAATCAACAATATTATTTCTAATAAAATATTTAATAAATTACTACCCTTTTAGACAAAATATGTCAAAGTAGACTAAATATCAGTCATAGCTGGAAGTCAAACATAAAATATCACACAAACAAATACTATGTTCAATTGTTATTATTTATTCATAGAAGTGCATTTATTCGTGTTGCATCATTGCAAACACAGAAATTGGAAGATACAATTCCTTTGATTTTGTTTATTTTCAAAATTTTTTTCTGTGTATTTCTAAACCAGTACTAGTGGATGGGTATTATATGGTGAAGATCATTTGAGACAAATGATGCACAAATACAAATAAGAACATAACGTGTTTATGTTTTTTCACATTATCAAATAATATATTTTCAGGGAAAGCCTCAGGAGTTGCTAATACCTTTTTCAAAATTTTCAACTATATCAAAATATCAGATAAACAATCATATTCTTAATGATCATAATTATCATTTCACTATTTTCATCTTTGTCCAATTATTACAAGAGATAGGCATCTCCATGTTCAATCCACTTTACCCAATTTTTATATTTTCTGTTACAACTCACACCGGCAACCTTCTTTACTTTACCCATCCATCTTACATGTTTCTGTTTCTAGATCTTTAAATATCTCCTGGGATTCCCTAAAAAGAGTCAAATAATTTAATCATAAAGTTGTGCCTATTTTTATTGAGAAAAAATAAACCTTAATTATAAGGCATAAAAATGTATGCTATTTATCGAAAAATAAAATTAAAAAAATTCTCGACTAAAAATATTTGATTAGTTAGTTATGCAGTCAAGTAACATTTGGAAAAATTTTCAGTTGTTGGTGTTCGCCACAGGATGGTGTTGATGCTAATCAAAAACATATACCTATAAGATTCCGGGGCGGACCTGAATGATCGATTTGATCTAAAAAGATCTGATTTCTTAGATTTGTAATAAAATATTCTACTAACCAATACTATTATATGATGTTAGTTTTTTTTCATTTTTGTAAATGTTTATTAATCTTATCCTGTTTTTTGAGTTTTTTTTTTTTGTGTGTGTGTGTGTGTGTGTGTGTCTTTTTAAAGTTACGGTGTTTTTCTACTTTTTTGGGGGAGACTTTACTTGTGTCTTTTTAAAGTTACATTTTTTTTTTTTGTCAAGAGTAAATCAATACTTTTATTCAAAAGGAAGACATAATTAGTAAATGTTTATTAATCTTATCTTGTTTTTGAATTTGTGTGTGTGTTTTTAAAATTACGTTACCTTTTTTTTTGCAAGAGTAAATCAATCGTTTGATTCAAAAGCAAGACGTAATAAGTCAATGTTTATTAATCTTAGATTGTTTTTTAGTTTGCATGTGTGTCTATAAAGTTACGGGGCTTTTTCTCTCTTTTTTTTTTTTGGACTTTACGTGTGTCTTTTTTTAAAGTTAGGGTATTTTTGGCCAAGAGTAAAAATCAATTATTTTTATTAAAAAAGCAATATGTAATTCTAAATCTATCAAAATTAACGTCATTTATATACTACAATTTAGAATTGATACCCGACTACTATTATTAAGGACCGTCATTAAAAGACTCGATTGAAAAATGATACCCGACTAATTTCCATTTTCTTTTTTTTCTTTTTTTTTTTTTTTTTTTTTTGGGGGGGGGACAGTAACGAATCAGAAAGTGGGTTGTTTTTGTTAACTCTGTCTATATAAAAAGGCTACTGTTATTGAAATACTACATTTAAAAATGATAGCCAACTAATTTGCATTTCTTTTAACAGTAATTAATCAGAAAGTGGGTTTCTTTTTTATTTATTTTTTGGTAAATCTTGTATATATAAGAAAAAAACACCATAATTCAAATACTCCATTGAAAAAAAAAAAAAAAACCCGTTGAATTTGCTTTCTTTTTTCTTTTTTTTAAGACAGTAATTAAGCAGGAAGTGGGTTGTTTTTGTAAGTGTGTAGATATAAAAACTAATCTTATTTTGAAATAATAAATGTAACAAATAATAATACTAATAATACCCGACTAATTTTCTTTTTTGGACAAGTAATTCCTAATAATTAGACACCAGGTTGTTTTTGTTTGTGCGTATATATACTGTATAGCAAAAGTAATTGGTCATGGACAAATTCTCACAAAAACGGTACTTTTCGCGTGATCCTTTAAATTTTTTCCTTTTCCCACCCTTAAAAGCAATTTTTGAGGGCTGCCCATTTGTAATGGAATCTTCAGGACATTTTTACTAAACTTACAACAGTAAAGTAAGTTACAACACGTTAAAAAAAATAGATGTCTTATCAAATTTTAAAAAACTACGACTGCTTCAAATACACACACTCTCACACGAAACTACAGAGAAAATAGATATTCTACTATTACAAGAAAATGATGAACAAAACGAACCGCTACAGCAGCCAATCAAGGCATTTCTTTCTCTTTGCTTCTAGCATAGAAAAAAAGCCATAACCGGCAGCGTTATAATGTAGAAAATTTCCTCTTTTGTTGGGTGAAGGCTGGTGAAATGGTATATCTCTAGGAATTTACCTAGAAATAGCAACATCTCGAGGTGAACACCAAGGATGAGAAAAGGACTAAATTTTCAATACAATCACTCAAAGGTACTTCATCATATAAATCACTTCAAGAGTATATAATTTTAAAAAAGAACTTTTTAAAAAAAAAATACTTACTACTTGATTGAATACAAGTATATTTTTTTATATACTTGGAGTTTTAGATGTAACTTATAAAGGGCTTGAACACATACTTTCAAGCTTCTCCCAGCTATTCACTCTATCTCATATAACCATACACATGAACACAGACATGTGAAAAAATAAATAATTTCCAATATATGTGTTTCGTGCTCAACCAGCACTCAACAGATGGAGAGCAAATACCTGAGATGAGATTGAAAGTCTGACTCCGAGTCCCTTATGTTACATAAAATACATAATAACTGAAACACAGGCTTATTATATCATCATCATCAACCATTATCAATCCACTGCAGGATGAAGGTCTCTCCAAGTTTAATCCATCTTCTCCAATCTTTAGCTTCTTTTTTCCACAACACCCCTGCACATTTTCTTATTTCATCCATCCATCTCACATGCGGTCTCTTTCTGGGTCTTTTACAATCTCTGGAATCCAGTTTAAAATTTTAATTGTCCATCTATTATCATTTCTTCTAGCAATATGTCCAACCCAACTCCATTTCAATCTTTTAATTTTTTCAATAAGGTCAGTAACACCTGTTTGTTGTCTTACCCATACATTGCGTTTTCGATCTCTTCTTGTTACTCCCAACATACATCTCTCCATACTCCTTTGAGTGGTCTGAAGTATCTGTATTGCTCTTTTATTAAGTGTCCAAGTCTCAGATCCATAAGTAAGAACTGGTAAAACACATTTGTTAAAAACCATTCTTTTCAAACACATAGACATATTTCCTTTTAGTATCAAGTTATTTCTACCAAAAGCACTCCAACCAAGTTTAATTCTATGATTAATTTCCTCCATTATGTTTCCATCTGTATTAATAATCTGACCTAGGTATTTGTAACTGTTAACTTCTTCTAATTCTTCATAATCAATCTTTATTTTCATATTTTGAGCAAATCGATTAAACATTACTTTAGTCTTTTTAACATTTATCTTTAGTCCTACTTTTCTACTTTCATCTGCTAACTCATGCAACATTCCCTGCAGCTCTGAAGCATTATTTGCAAAAACAACTACATCATCTGCAAAATCTAAATGACTTAAATACTCTCCATTTACTTTCATTCCTTTAGTTTCCCATTTTAATCCACAAAATACTTCTTGCAGCACTGCTGTAAAAGGTTTTGGAGATATGGAGTCACATTGCCTTACACCTTTCTCAATGTTGATTTTTCCAGTATCATTATGTAATCTAATTGTTGCTGTTGCATTTTTATAAATATTCTTTAAAACATGACAATATCCTGGATCTATACCTTGATGATCCAATGCTTTAATCACTGAAGAAATGTGTATAAAATCGAATGCCTTTTCATAATCTACAAATCCAAAACATAATGACAACTCATATTCATTTGTCCTTTCTATGACTTCTCTCAATACCTGGATATGATCTATTGTATTAAAACCACTTTTAAATCAAGCTTGTTCTCTTGGTTGGTGGAAATCAAAGTTCTCTGTAGACGAGTTGTAATTATCTTGGTAAAAATTTTATATAACACTGACAAAAGGCTGATAGGTCTGTAATTTCTAATATCTTCTTTATCACCTTTTTTTAAATATTAATATTATTACTGCATTCTTCCAATCTTCCGGTACATCTTTATCATTTAGACATTTGGTATATAACTTTGCTAAAATTGTTTCTATTTCTTCACCTCCTTCTTTTAATATATCAATTATAATTCCATCATTTTCTGGAACCTTTCCTTTCTTCATACACTTAATTGCATGTCTCACTTCTTCATTTAAAATTCTGGGCAATTCGGAAGATGTAATAGATATAGGAGATACTTGTTCATTATTACTATATAATTCTTGATAAAAATCTTTTCATGATGTCATCTCTCTTTTTAGTAATAATTCCATTTTTTTTCTTATTGCAGATATAAATTTCCTACCAATACCAAAATATTGTTTAACATTCTTGAGACTTTTATTTTCTTCTACAGCTTTCCTTGCTATTTCACAGTTATACTTTCTTATATCATTTTCAACTCTTTTCCGTACCATTTTACAAAATTCTAGATATTCAATTCTTTTTAATACATCCTTTTTGTATATCTTCATATTCCTTCTTTTCTTCATAAATTCTCTCTCTCTCTCTCTCTCTCTCTCTCTATATATATATATATATATAGGGTATATGAGCACAGACTTTCACATGACCCACCACTCTATCTAATAACACTGATACACTTAAACACACAAACAGACACACAAACATATATATATATATGTATAAACAAATATTATAGACAACTAACTATATTTGAATTAATAAATAATAAATTTATTTACATCAAATCGATTTTCGTTCAAAATGAACCTTCTATAATATTTGTTTATATTTTTATATTAACAATAAAAATTTATTATAATAAGATATATTAACGTATTTTATAAAGGCAACATAATGGATTTTAATTCCATCATAAATATATATATATGTGTGTGTGCGCGCGCGTGTGTGTGTGTAGAAATGATAATCTGGACCAACTGATGATTGCTGGTTTAGCATGAAATACTTATATAGGTGATTATTTATCTTTTCAACATATATGTGTTTAAGTGTATCAGTATTATTAGATAGAGTGGAGAGTGGTGGGTCGTGTCAAAGTCTGTGCTCATATACCCTATATATTATAAAATACATAAGTAAATAATTACTAATTGTTTTCAAACTAAATTTACATTATTTTATTTTACTTAAAATTAGATACAATTTTTTTTTTGGAAGAATTTAAAAACTTTGGCTATTTTTTACGAGCATGACCGTATTTTGTGTTATTAAAAGAAGAAACTGAGTATGTGTAAAAAAATAATAAAGAATATATTTAATCCTTAATCGAAAAATTAAATTGTTATATTTAGTAATCACTTTTGTTTTTAGTGAAAGATATTGTCATTAAGGTTTTTTTTTTTTTTTGAGATATGATATTTACAAGAATGTTTTGTATTATATATTCAATAAATGCCTGAACGACATTATTAAATTTTTTTATTAGTCATTCATTAAATTAGAGATTATTTACTTAATGAATAATATTTTTCTATTGTAATTTTTACTAGTCATTCTATATTTAACTTAAAAGATCTCTGATTTATATTCATCAAGTGAACATTAGACCTCATTTAAATACTTTTGCGACTTTAATAATCATATTATTAACACAGACAGTGAAATAATGAGTGAAATTAATGTACCTTTCAATAGAATTAGTAGTAAAAGAAAATATGCCTATATGTATGAAAATATTTTTTTAATATATGCATCTTTATACATCTCGATAGGACTTACTTATGTATCTGTAGCATGAAAAGTCAGCAGAAAAGTAATACAAAGATTCCAAACCACTTATAAAATTATGAGTAAATTTATGATGAAAATAACAAAAAAGTAAAGCAAAATATTTGTGCAAGAGAACAACCAGATACCGTTGACATAAGTAAGAGAATTAAGAAACTGAAGTGGTGTTGGGATGGACATATTTGTATAAGAAATAATAGTAGACATACAGTTTAAGCCTTAGACTGAATTCCAAGAGATTATCAAAGACCTTGAAATAGACTACATGTGAAATAGATGAATGAAATAACTAAATTTGGTAACTTAATATGGAGAAGAAAAATATGGATAATAAAAACAGAATTAACGTTTTAGTGACTTTTATCCTGCAATGAATGATAATGATTGAAAATGATGAAGGTGTAAAATACAAAAATGATAATTGTTGTTTCTAAAAAAAATAGAAGTTATCTTTCGAGATTAGTCAGAGTTAAACAGTTAAATAACATTTTTATATAAAAATTATACATGTAATAATGCTCATAATAATAATAATAATAATAATAATAATAATAATAATAATAGTAATAATAATCATAATAACAATAATAATAATAATAATAATAAATATATATAATTTTCAATAAAAAATAAAGTATATATATATATATCGTGTAGATATATTAGTATTCTTGATGAAGTGTATTCTTCCATCAATTATTTGCTTGCCGAAATGCGGTCGACTACCATAATCATATCCAAAGATTTATGAATTCAATGTTTTATTCATTGAAATTCCTGAATTTTTCGATATGACAAGATGATTCTTATCTCTCTAAATCAGAATTTAAATGAATTTCAGTTGAAAAAGTTTAAGAAATGAACTAAAAATACCTCTGTCACAGGAAAAAAATGTGAATCATATTTTCAGAAACAACTGTGTTTAATTAAAACTAAAGTGAAAATTTAAAAAATGAAATAATAATAACGTGGTTTTTATCAAGAAAGCACCTACCCTTAATTTATGATCTGTTTTTTATAATAAGGTGAGTGTAAATGTTATTTGTCAGAAACATCGTTATTATTTCATTATTTACTTATTTTATTTTTTATTAAACGCGATTGGAAAACATGATTTATGATATATACCTCCTAAAATTCAATGATGATCTCATTTGGAAACCCATCCATCTACAAAAATAATAGAAGATATATTTTTATAACACATGCTAGAAATTAAATCCGTTTATGCGTGTTTCCCAATTACAGTTTTCTTCAAAAAATATTACAGATGAGTTTTTGATACATTGAGCAAATTATGTGTGCACAACGAAAACACTTTCATAGACGTCAGTGATTATTACTCTTTCTTCAGCAATATTACATCAAAACTTTCCAAAAATTCAGTAAGCAAAATATTGACTTCAAGCTTCAAGATCGGTGACAAAAAAAAAAACAATAAGAGCTGTATTATCTTTACTAATACTCATATAGATTTGAGATGGAAAGCAATATTTCAAAATAAAAAATCTTATTCTGATCAACATTTCCAAAATACTGAAATGAACAATTTGTAGAGACTTTAAACGCATACCAAAAAAATTAAGTGTAACCACATGAAATTTGTGGTGAGGGGGATCTTTTATAACTTATATGAAAGATAAGATCACTACCACACAATCATTATTAATAGAACTATCTTTAGATAAAAAAAAATCATTCATGTGACCAGATAAATAATAAGATCAAGGAACAAAATATATTAAGACTTTAGATAATGTACCATATTAAATAATAATATTTGAATTCACATATAACTTAATATTGTATAAATTATATAATGACATAAACATGTTTTTAAAATAAAAATATATACTTTACCTAGTCCTGTAATACCTTTACAATAATGTCGACCTATTTAATATAAGAAAAAAAATTACAATTCAAGTTTTGGGTAGGAATTGGTGTTTAGACTAATAGTAAAATATGCATTTGATTTCTTTGCAAAAAGACTTTTCACTGCTCTATTTATTCAATATTGTGAAGCCTACTAGAACCATTCTTATCTTTACACATAGAAGTATTTTTTTAAGAAACATTAATTTCAAAAAGTAGGTGTCAGTTTATATTTGGTTGATTTCAATGCATTTTCATAACTTACTTGAAGTTTCTAGTTTGCTTCAAATTATACAACGAATAAATATAGCAAATAAGCTTTATATTTCAAGAGGATTTAAGCGCCAACATTAATCATAATATATGTCTGAACATCGTTTTCTACCCAAACGCCATAAAAATATTTTTAATTGTAAAAAAATGTGATTATATGTTGCGACAATTAACGCTCATATATTAAATAAATATAATCTATAAATATGCTTATCTCCCAAACACTGGATATGTTCTGTTACTAATGCATTGTTTATAAATGGATACAAATTGTTCAAATAAAAGTAATAGAATTAAAAACTCTACATGTTGATAGAGTTAATAATAGACAGAGAAAGAGTGATAAACAGAAACTAGTAAAAAACAGTTTATAATTAATATTCTTGACTTCATAAAATTATTTATTACTTTATATGTTTTTTTTTATTATATTATAAAATTATTTATTACTTTATATGTTTTTTTTTATTATATTACAACTTTATAAAAATTAGTCATGGATATTCTTTAAATTTAATTAAAGATGTGTTCCAACCCTCAATAAAAAATATGAATAAAATAAATAATAGAATTCAATAAAATATTCAAAACTATTGGTCAGAAGCCTAATATATATATATATATATTTTCCTTTTTACATCTTTTTTTTTCAAAACAGTGCAGCAGCCTTGCAAGCAAGTAGTTGGTTGCAGAGGTTGTTGCGGGTTCTCCCCCCCCCCCCGGCCGATGCTATGACATATGAAAAAAAATACTTATTTCAGTACATAGGTTATTAATATAATTTCAGAATGATTTATTCCTATTTAAGTGACACTAATATGCAAATTTTACTCTATTTTCTACCAATGATAAATATTGAATACATAAAATTATCATTCTTTTTTTTTTTTTTGCAAACATTGATAAATGAAAGTTATTTCTGTTTAGTTACTAGACATGTTATTTTCATTTATCTTTCAAAAACCAAATTTATTGTACATATAGACCATAGAAATACAGACCAAAAAGTAAAAAAAAACATGTAAATGATTATGAAATAGCATGCAAATAAAAAAAGGATATATTTGAGTTAATGTTTGCACAGGAAACTTTTGTGACTTGTTTGTTGTTCCAAAAATAGATCATAGAAACCCAATTTGTCTAAAGTTCATAGCAGGGAAGATTAAAATGAGATGCTGTTAGTAGGTAGTATTAATATCTGTGTTTGAGTTTTATGAAATGATGAAAAGCAACAGCCACCCAATAAACAGCAAAGTTGCGGGGAGCTCTATCCAATTGCAATGGAGTCCCAGGTTTGTGCAGCTGTGAAGGGGTCAGCAGTGCGCATATCTCTATCCCTTTCCTTGTTTAGTATTGGGCAAAACACTGTGAATATATTATTCAAGGTCTCATCCTGGAACACCAGCTTACAGCACAATGCCCAGATGGAAAAGTTAATTATGGCCGAAAGCCGGATCTCAGAGAATATGCCCTTTTCAATTGCTGTCTTGAGGTTCATTTCAATTTGATTTCTTGTCATGTTTTGTTGAAAATAAGTTCTTAAATTGTTCAAAGTTGTGCATTCGAAGAGGAAGTGATCGGTAGTCTCTTCCTGTCTTTGACACAATGTGGAATTAGGGTCAATATCTTGCCCCTTTTATAGTGGAGGAAGGCATTTGTTGGGAGGGCATGCAGGTTCGATTTCAATAGGAAGTCCACAATTTTTGGTGGTAACTTCCAGAGCTTGGTCATCCTTATCATTCGAGGGATGTTGATTGAAAGGCAGCTGGGGATTCTCTGTTTTGATGGTCAAGAAGATCAAACACTTCCCAATACGCAAGTTTTCTTTGAAATAGGGTTGATGTTGGTTTGATGTTATCAAAGATAAAGTTGATCTGCTGTTGAAGGAGCAAGGCACGTCCTCTGGGGGGTGGCCCATCAGTAGGTTGAATGTCCTTTTCCGGAAGTGGGCATTGAGCACGTTCATTTTCCTTAAAGATGTAGAGTACATTATGGATACGTTGTAAGTTGAATATAGATAGCGAGTGTAGTGAGAGACCATTTAAAGTTTTTGGCTTTTGGAGGATTCTCAAGCTAATTACGGGTGATTGGCCCGCCCAACACATTTTCTACAGGCGGTTTCTACTTTGTTGATGAATACCTTGGTGAGGATGAACCCTGCCAAATAGTATATTATTTTTGGAAGAATGAGAGCATTTAAAAGGGCTACTTTCCCAAATAGGGAAAGGTATATTTTTGACAAAGATGCGATTGTGGTTTCAATTTTCTCTAATAATGAGTCCTGTATCTCTTTACGCATCACCATGGGTGTTTTTGATAGGTGAAATCCTAGAAAATTTCTGTGGCACTGCTTCAAATCCACCAGAGATCTTCTGGCCAGTAAGAATTGACCAAATAGCTGATTTTTTTGGGTTGACAAGGAAACCAGATAATTTGGCATGGTGATCAAGAAGTTGTTTTAGCTTACCCAGTTCATCATGGGATGAAAAAAACACAACTACATCATCCATATAGGAAATGTGATTGATGTTCTCATTAAGTAGTGGAACAGCGATACCAGAAAACGTGGCCTCGATGTTCAACAGCATTGGATTGATATAGGCAGCAAAGAGAAGTGCACTCAGGGAGAACCTTGGGGGATGGAGATGTAGGGCATAAAACCTGGGGCAATGTGACCATCTAGGGACAAGAACACTTCCCAATTGTAAAGAAGGTTCTCAATCATTTGAATGTATATGGGTGGTACATTTAGCTGTTCCAGAACACTGAGAAGAACATCAATTCTCATGGAGTCGAATGCCCCAGCTATATCAAGTTGGACTGCAATGGGCCGGGACTTCCTTTGTCTCCGCACATGATTGACCAGAAGTCTGAAGTGGCTGACAGCGTCAGATGTTGAAGTGCCTTTTTTTGCAAATTGATAGCGTGAAAGTTGTTTAATTATGTTATATTGAATCTTGTCTTTAATGATGCTCTCGATGATCTTTGTCAATAGAGGAATCATCGAGATAGGATGCAGATTATTGAGATCTGGTTGTGCATCACGCTTCTTTATAAAGGGTACCATGGAGATGGGACATAGGTTTATTAGGTGATGACTTCCAGTGGCGATGAGGTCTATCATTCCGTGGATTACTGGGATAGTAAAAGCTCTTAGGTGTAAAAGTAGAAATCTGGGAATTCCATGCATGCCAGGATGGACACTTTCTGGGAGTGATTGCAGTTTGTCAAGAATATCACCATCTGTGATGTTATGTTCCATAGGGTTGTTAGTAACAAAAACTCTACGGATGTTAGTGACACCAATAGGTTGTAATTTTCTTTTGTAAAAGTCTCTTATTTTGGAAAGCATGGAGAGGCTGATATATTGTTTACTGTGTATCTTGATCGATGAGGGTGCCTTGTTTTGTTGGTTGGATCCTAGGGCCCATCTGATGTAACCTCGAGTCCAGCAGTGTTGATATGCTAAGTAACTGTGCGCTTGTTTAATTGATAGGTATTCAGCCAGGGATTGTTGGGTAGCTTTGTATTGTAGTTTAAGGCGAGTAATTTCTTGGATATTTTGCCTTTGTATGGGCAAATGTTTAAGTGTGTCGGCTATCTTGTCCAATTGACTTAGTAATTTGAGGGGACCTTTATTATGTTGAGTGCATTTATGGATATGTGATTGTAAAATATTTATGAAGTTATTCCATTTATCACATGGTGAAAGTGTGTTTATATTAGCACAGTTGAATGATATGTAAATCTCAGAGATGAGTTGTATAGTGGCAGATTCCTTTGTGAGGATCCTCATTGTTCGTGGAATGTTGCCATATAAATGTGTGTTATCCACAATTCTGATAAGGACCTCTAGTGCCATGTGGTCCGTAAAGACAACAGGCCACAGGTTAGCTTCAATGAAGGGAGCAAATGAAGGAGAAAAGTATAAAAGATCAATGAGGGACTTAAACCGTGATGAATAGAATGAGAAGGCAGACACATCAAAAAGCTGTCTTCCATTTGTAAAGGTGTTGCTCAGTGATTTTAAGTGACTCCTTTCAAAAGAATCATATGTATGATTAAAGTCACCCAACATCAATGCAGGAAAAGGGTTAGTTCTTAAGACTGCGTTGATAGTGTGGATGATTCTATAGATTATATCTGATGCTTTGGTCATGTAAACATTTATTATGTTAAGTGTCCATCCATTTACCTGTATAATGGCTATGAGGCAGTTAGAGTCTATATGAATTATTTTGAAAAAGGTTATTTTAGATTTTTTATTAAAAAGAATTGCTACTCCACCAGATGCAGATGAGGAGAAGGAATAATGGAAGTATCCAAATTTTTGTATTCTCTGTATGATGTGCTACTCCACCAGATGCAGATGAGGAGAAGGAATAATGGAAGTATCCAAATTTTTGTATTCTCTGTATGATGTTTTGGTCAGATAGTGTGTGAAGTTTTGTTTCATTGAGGCAAAGAACATCAGGTGTATTATGCTTAAGCCAGAATGATAATGCTTGGATTCTGCCAAGGGAGTTCATGCCTCTGACGTTAATCGATGTTATGTTGAAAGTCATCATTGATAGTGAAACCATTCTCTCGTGTGGGAGAGTTTGCCTGATTGGAATGTGATCCAGTTTCTAAGACCATAATATTCTGTTCCAGCATCAAATTGGTGGGATGATGATAAGATTCAGATTGTATTAGGTTCTTAGATAAGTTGAGGTCTGGTGGAATAGGTTCAGGAATAGGCCACAATGATGGAGATAAGTCTATCAGTAAGCGTTCATTATCATTTTCATGTTGACATGATGCCACTTTATTTTGAGACAAAGGGTCAATCAGTTGTATGTTGTTATTTTGGTCTATTGTTTTTGTTTCATTTGTGAGGTTATATGAACTTGTGACTTTTGGAGAACGGTCTCTTCGTTTTTTTTTCACAAAGTCTATTTGGTGGGGGAATATTAGTCTTTGTTGCATCTCGAAGATTGTCACATTCATTGTTATTGCTACTTTCTTGTGATTGTTCAGAGATATTGTTTTTTTATGTTTTCTTTTACATGGAATTCTGTTGCTGGCCATTGTAGTGTCGCTTTGTTCAGCATCGGTGTCCATGTCTGTTTGGCTGATTGTTTCTGTATCTGATGATAATACACAATTGTCATTGGTATGCAGCTGTTCAAGAGTGAGTTGAAATTGTTCTGTTTCCAAGGAAGTTTTATCATTAGGAATTTTTGATGATGGTGTAGTGTGATCTGTGGTATTCCTAGTGATATATTGTTGCTTGAGACTTGGGTATGTATTTGTTAGATGTTGATTTTCTTGATCGCTATCACATTTGTGGAATTTGTACCAAATCTCTCCACAAATTATGCATTTTCTCTCTTGACAATCTTTTTTTAGATGGCTCTCTGCCTACAATGGAAGCATTGGGGTGGAAGGCCATGAAAGATGATGTTGAGTGCAGATTCGCCATGTTGAATTAGAGATGGGACTGATTGAGATGGAATTCCTTTTTTAAGAATTAGCTGAAATTGTGCAGTGTTGATGTATACTGTGGGATCATCGTTGTCTGCTACTAGGTATTGAAATTTGGTAATGGTGCCATAGTCTTTGAAGTGGCACTGAAGGTCTGCCTTTTCAAAGTCCATGGTACATTTTTTAATTCACCCTGTTAAAACAACTGGGCGGTTGAGGTCAATGTAGACAAGAAATTTGTTGTTTAGGAGTTTATGACTATTTCTAAAGGCAGCGTTAACTTGTTGTTTTGTGAACTGGATGATAAGATATCTTTCATTTGGATGAAAAAGGATCTTATGGATTGATTTCCACCAGCCATGTGCTTTACATAGTTCATATAGTGATGATGTAGGGAATGTGTATAGACTTAAACAGTTATCTGTAGTGGAAAGTATGAGAGAACACTCATTATAATAGTTGAGTAGAGATTTGTGGAGTGGCAATGAGATGGTTTGGTTAAACTGTTCATTTATTATTTCATGGTTCTGAATATCACAAGTAGGATTATCTGTAGATGTTGTTTGAGGATTAGAGTAGTTTGATGTAGACTGTTCTGTTTCTATTTCTTGTAAAAGTCGAATTGCTTCCATGTATTTATCAGGTTGTGATGTTTGATGATGTGTATTTATCATTATGTTAGCTCTGACCTTGTTTGCATATGTCATTTCATTCATCATTGGGCTTGTGGTTTTATTATGCTCAGAGATGTGAGGTAGTTGGTTTGAATCCCTGTATTCAGGGCCTGTGATATTGAATTTGTCAAACTCTGGGTGACTTAGTGAAGATTGTTTTGGAATGGGAGAGTGCATATCATTATGGTTTATGGTCGATTTCTGATTTGGTTTAATTATTGTAGTTTTGGAATTTTTATTTTCCTTTAAATGTTTTGGAGATTTTATGAGATTTAGATTTGTGTTATTATATAAATTATTGTTGTTAATCTGTTTTCCCAGTTCTGGATTATTTAGTGGAGATAGATTAGTTTTTGATGGTGTTTGTAAAGTTTTGGTATTCTCTAAGTGATTCATTTTTTTGTTTGAGGCTGTAATTGGGGAATCATCATTTTTCCCCTGTTGCAAAGTTTTCCCGTTGTTTCGCGAGTTTATGAGAGGAATTATACTTTTTTTAATGGTATGATCATTTCGAACATTTTCACCGCTATTTTTAGGTTCATTAGGGGTTGCAATCTTTGCATTTACAATTTGGAAATCACTAGATAATTTCGAATTATTTTCCCCTTTCACGTGACAGTGTTTCGATTTTAGCATAGATTTTATTATCGGGTTGTTAGTAGTCAAAGAAGAAAGAAATTGATTTTGATTATTTGAAATGCTTTCTACCGTTGTAGATTTATTCTTAGGTTCTTTGGAGGGTTTATTGTTGTAATCCAAACTTTGGGATATCATCAGAGGTTTTAAGGTTAGTATATATATTTTTCCTCCCATTAGAGCGTTTAGGCCTTAGTATAGGCTTTATTACAGAGTCAATTTTAGCGGTTAACCGTAATTAATAAACGTTATTTAATTTAATGTTTCAAAACTACTTTAAAGTAGTAAATCGCGCTAAATAATTGCATAGAATAATAAAGATTGTACTTTTAAATGTCATATATATTAAACTATGCTTATTTAATATTTTTATTTACAAAGCAAACTGATTATTTATATTATAAAATTGAAATCAGTGAGATACAATCCATTTAAATATTTAACTGTAAGGTTAAAATAATTTAAGCAGGCTTATATACAAATTTCCTATTTTCCAGCAACTATGAAAAAAATACTTAAAAGCAATGAAATCTCAGACAATGTATCGTCCCTTTTAAACTTTGCATTTACTGACTATGAATTTCCTTTATACAGAGATTACCTGGTGGCATGTTGTTATTCTTGTTTATATTTTGTATATATATAAATCAGTAGCACCAAATGCGGAAAAGAAAAATAGTCAAAAAATATTAAAACAAACACCAATCATTATCACTATCAAGACAGACTTCTCAAGTGCAAAAGACACACACACATATATATATATATTCCCCATAATTCTCATTTGTATACTAAATATTTTTAATTAGGGAAAGTGTACTTGTTATATATTTGGTGTTGCTTTTGAATTTTTTTGCACTTAACAAATATGTCTTAGTAGAGAAACTGATTGGTTGTGTAATTTTTTTTTCTTCATATTTTAAATTTTTTTGGCTAGTTTTGTTTACTTCTGAATATGGTATAATTGATATATTTTTATTGACTAGTTAAGGCTTAGGTTTATATATACAACGTTTCCAATTTGTAATCATGTGAAACATAAAAAAAACTTTTCCAACACAATATATGTCACTGTCACAACCTCCTGTTGAAAGAAATTAAGTTTTACTATCTCTATCAAAATTATAATAAAACAAATATAATTAGATTCATTTATATTTTCTATTTATAATTATTTTTTCAATAGATGGTAGTGTGTTGCTATAAATACTTCTGAAATGCTTTATTATACCCATAATTATATAAAATAATTCATTGTGGAAGAGGCTTGATTGCTTGTAAGATTTTTTTTAAAATGTTACAATTGCAGTCACCATTTGTTGTTTTATGTAACGAATAACTATTATAACCTGAATATTATCTAAAAATGGAGCCTATTTCAAAACAACATAGATATGTTTTATTGTTATTTGTTAGATCACGTGGTTTCAACTTGCTCTTCTGTCTTTGATTATATTATAGCTGAAATACTTATCTACATTATTACAAATAAATTTCCGTTAATTTTTAAAATCATTAATCTGAAATCGAATAGTGAAAAAAATATTCATAAAGTCTTCCCAATTTTTCCATCTCTGTTCGATTCTCTAATTAATAATGTCTAAGTACTCATTTATAGACCAATTACCAATGATTAAAATATATGTTGTCTTCTTACTTATTATTGCAAAATAAAATTATAAATATAATTAGAACCTTAAATACAATGTAATGTATCCAGATACAATATAAATCCAATAGGAATAATATCTATATGATCACACATTGATGTTTTTATTGGTATTTACAATTAAACTTATTGAAAAACTTCAAACTATATGAAAACAGAAATTCAGTATTTACCATAAAAACGCAAAAAAGAACTATATATCCCAGAGAGTGATACATGTTAACATTGACTCCCCTTTGTTTCCTTTGTCATAAGTCTAAAGAATCAATTCATCATTTTCTGCCCCAATCTCCTGTTGTTCTTATCTATTAAATATCTTTGAATCAATTATTAAATCAAGTACTTTTCCGCTTCTATTCCCAATAATAACATGACATGGGGACTTTCCTTTCAATAAGATTTACTAATATCCTTATGTTTACATTTGGTCACTGAGTTGTCATTATAGCTTCAACCTTACATCAACAAAATTGCAATCACTTGTTTATAATAAAATTTCAAAAATTAAGAAAAGAAACAAGTCGATAGCCCATCTAGACATTGTTGATGCTATAACGAGCCTGATTTCTTTTCCGACCCAATTATAAGTAAGACGTTCTTTCACTCTGTTTTTTGTATTGTTTTTTTGTTTTACTTTTGTATGCGTTTGCTATGTATTTACAAAATGTACCTTTTATATTTATACACCATTTTATTTGTTGTACTTTTATGATGAATATGTATAAAATTTTTGCCTAATAAACATTTTTTTATGGAAAAGAATTATATATCTAATAATTGCACTTAAATTATATCAAGTACACTGCTTGATTATTTTTTACAATAGAATAAAAAAGTCTATGTAATATATAGGCATAATGATATTCTTTCTTTGACATTAGAAATGTATGCAATACATTAATAGGAGCAAATCAACAAACATTGTAGTGCAAGAGTTTAACAATAAAAAATACATATATATTAGTATCGAAAAAGTATCCATTATCTGTTTAAATAATTTTGTTACATGTAAACGCGTGCACTATACAGTAAATATAAGTAATATTTATAAAGTGATGTTTTATATCTCTCTCAAGTAGTCCTACCCAGTGATTTTTCATTAAAATAATAGAAATGGCCATAATATCAGTAGGAATAATGAAAATAATTTAGTTGGTAATAATAATAATGGATAATTGAATTTCAATAGTTAATATAAATTACTAAGCTATTAAAATTTTAAATTAATTCAACTACTGTCAGATAAATTTTTCATTTCGGGATGGAAAAAAATGAATTGCTATAGAAAACATTATTATTTTGATGATTAAATCGTCACCAGTAAGAATAATCCTTATCATTGTGACATCTTACTCGATGTTAACTGTTATTTGAATTCCTAGTAGTATAAGTAAATATTTAATAATATTAAAATGTACTAGTGCAAGCTAGCCTTATTACCCTGTGTAATATGTTTCATCATTATAAAATAGAAAAATTAGAAAAAAATTTCTGTTGAATATAGCTATTTCAGCGATATAAAAACTTTTAAGCAATAAAGTCATTTGAACTAATTTATATTTTACTAATAAACCTGCAGATTATTTTTGGAAGCAACTCTGAAATATGCTGTTTTGACAGCTGATTTTTTTTTTTTAATTTTTAAGATTGATATATGTCTAATTCATAGAATTATCTTAAGGAGTGTGATGTATATATATATATTGATTCACGGGTTTTGAATCAAAGAACGGAAGGTCCACTAAAGCAATTGTTCCATTACCGTTGCACAAATGTCATGTGACAATCAGATAAAGAATCCAATCATTATTACTTTATTTATTAGGGCATGCTTTTCTCACAGAGATTTACAATATTGTGTGACATACGTTTGCACAAATTGTTTTTCAAGGCATCCGTGCCACATCAGATATAATCTAGAAATTAAATTAGCGTTTTCACCCTCTACTGAGAAAGGTTGCTAACATTTTTTTACAACTTTAAAGTTCACATAAATTTATTTTCTAATAGTTTAATTTCAAAGAAATTTAAACGATATCATGAAAATTGAATCATTAAGACTCCAAAGTAACTTAAATAGTCATTGGGCATTCTGTGATCTTGAACTTTACTTAGAGAAAATATTATAATGGTATAAAAAACTTGATTTTTTTAGAATGTTTATGATTATTTTAGCGCATTTTATATATTTTGAATCATAATTGTCTAATAATTATTAGATATCAATATATATATATATATTATAACATATTTATTTTTACAGAAATTTTTTATTTTTAAAAATAAAAGATTATATTCTTCTGAATATTATTACTATAGAGATTACCAAATGATACTAAATTGTCCATGCACTTTACAACTCTCTAGAAATGATGTTACTCAGAAGACTGTTAGTATTGTAAAAATTATGAATTTTTTTAAAAACTTTTTCATATGTCATAGCATCGGCCCGGAGGCGAACCCGCAACAAAAGTCTGCAAACAACTGCTTGGCAAGGCGGCTGCGCTGATCTCTCGGCTAACAACGCTTGACATTTTTTTATTAACTTTTAAAGCATAAATTGAAAGATTTAGCAGATATTAAAAATAATGTGTTCAAAATTTTAAAATAAACGTCAAACAAAGAACATTTTTTCATTTTTCAAATTGAACAGACTCCAAAGGAAATTTGATGTTATGACAGCATTTTGTTTCGATTGAAATCTATTTTTTGAAATAATTCCAAAAATCAAATGTGATTTTTTTTAAAATTGTATTTAATTTTTAAACAAAAATATCTATCGAATGAGGTCAAATTTATTATATTCTGATAAATGATCGTTTAATATTAAAATGTAAGTTGAAAGCTTAAATATGTAAGAAATATGTAAGAATGCTAGCAAAATGCTAGAGAGTTAAGAGATTTGATGATAGTAAAGAAAACACCTTAAGCAACCATCCACTCAGATGATTGCTAATTTAAGAATGTGAGTCAGCTTTAAGTTTTTTTTACTTATACAATATTATACAAAGGCAGTATAGTCAGTTGAGGTGAAACACAAAGTTCAAGGTGTTGCTGTACATGTTAATTTAAAGCATTATTCATAATAGTAATATTTTTACTTCAGTTAATTCATTTATAAAAAGATCTCTTTTTCAAAATTATGTTATTGAAAAATCATATATAACATTCTATCATTGTATCATTATAGTACTTACAATATCAGAAGCCTAATCAATGCATTTTTGAGCTTGATAAATTGCCTAATGCTCATTTATGTTGAATTTCTAATATGAAGTTAATTAATAATAACTGATTTTGAAAAAAAATGCATTAAAATGAACTTGAGCATAGATATTATGAAAGAAGCAGATCCCATTTTTATTATTAGGCAAAATAATTTTATATAAATGTTACACTGAAAATAAGACCTAATCAAAAAATAAGTCATAGCAAGATTTTTCTAAATAATTCTAATATAAGCCCTATTTCAAATATAATCCCTAGTTAAGATTGTGAGATATAATGAACTGTAAAGTAATAAATGCATAAATAAACAATATAAATTTTAAATTCATCATAGCTCACTGTATTTGGAAACAAAGGAGTAAATCACTTTTCCAGGCTATGACTTATAGGGACTCTACATGTTGAACGCTTATAAGTCATAGCCTGGGGTTAAAGTGATTTAGTCCCTTTCTTTATTATTGCTTTAAATAAATAATAATATAAATTATATTGTTCGTTTTTATTTTCCCTCAATAGACAAACATAATTCTACTTACACAGAGAAACAATTTATCTATGACTAGTCATTATATCAGTCAATTTATAATTCCATTAATACATTTTAAGTACTTATTTATATTTAATATTTACATGTAAAATGCTTGATTTAGTTTTAAAGTTTTCGCCTTGCAAGCAAGTAGTTGGTTGCAGATGGTTGTGGATTCGCCTCCCGGTCGATGCTATGACATATGGAAAAAAAAAATGTTTTGTCATGGCTGCTTTCAAATAGTCAAGATAAAAAAAAATAGTTTGATTTCTTAAACATTTATTTCTCCTGAAGGTTTATAAACCCCTAAAAGTTTATAAATAATGAAAGTGATTTTAATAATCAAGGTTTAGCTGAAGTTAAATCATTAATACTTCTCCTAAAGAAAATTATTTTAAAAAAATACAAAAATATTTTCAGAATTTTTGTTGCTTCTTTGTAGACAGGCCATTCTTAACTGCGATCATTTTTATAACCACTCCTATTTCACAAGCTGTCAATTAATAATTGATTTAATGGTAAATTAATGAGTGTAAAAAAATGTATTCTGGAGAATACAAGAAAATAATTGTGGAGGGTTCTCAGAGTAAGAATCTTACAATTTTCTATAATAAAAAAAAAGAAAAAGTACTTAAATAAATGTAAATTTTTGTACATAAAAAATACCACATCATTGAAAGTAAGTCCTATGGTAATTTTTAGAGCAAAATTTTAAAAAAAAAAATTATTTTCAGGGAAACATATTATATTGATTATCTTTGTCGGCATAATAACAAAATATGTTGAAGTCATTCTGAGAGAATAATTTGAAAGATGCATATATTATTATATAAAAAATTGTAAAAAAATCATTGAATATATGTAAGCATATTTCTAAATAAAGAATTGGGTTGTATAGCCATGCCAACACCTATATATTTTAATATTCTAGTTCTGTCTCTATTTTATTCTTCTTGTCCTAGAATGATCATATTCATTTAATAATGGCATTTAATGTATGAATGAGAGTGGAGTAAAAATGCAATTTATCTTGAAGACTTTATGAAAACATAATTATACATAAATTTAACAATACTTAAATTAACGTATAATATGTTGATAGTAAAAATAAAATAAAACATAAACAATCTTATAGATAAATTAAAATTGTTTATAACATTAAGTAGACTTTATAAATGTATGGAAAGAGTATATGGATAATTTAATAATATCTAATTGTAACTAGATTAGAAAATCAATTTATCCATTGAATATCTAAAATCATTACGATATAGAACTTGTTGGGGTTAATATGTTCTTATATAAATGACAAATTATATAAAAACAGTATGAATGTATAATAATAAAATAACTGTAGATAAAATGTACTTCTTAAGATATAAATAAAGCCTATCCACAAAATAAGTCAGCAACCAAAAAAAAATAATGTTCCTGTAATGTCTATTTTTCCTAATATGGACACACTATTAAATAATAGCAAAAAATAAAATTGGCAAAAAACACAAACAAAATATTATACAGGAATAATTTATAAAAGAAGGTAATCATACATGGAAAGTTGAAACTTGTTGGAAAAGAGATATGTAATAAGTAAATAGCCATTTATGATAAAATATAGCAAACAATGGAATGATAATTAAATTGTTATAATAAATTATTTCAATTTTTCAAGGTTTTTTTAATAATAAAATAAATTTAAAAATAAGATAAATGAAAATATTTTTTAATAAACATTTTTATTAACATTCACTAAAAAGCAAAAAATGAAATAATTATTTCTTCAACCATAACTGGGATATCTATATTTAATTTCGACATAGATTATAACACAGCAAATGTACAATCACTTTTTTTTTTAAAATATAACAAATTAAAAATCCTTCTCCTTTTTTTTTTTCAAAAACTTTATTTTCTTATATCAATAAAAACAGTTGAAACGTTGGAGTTTTGTATTATATATATTTTATAATTTCTTTATCTGTCCTATGAATCTTATTATTTTATTTCTTTTAGAGATATACGGTCATGAATATCAATAAGCTTTTATAAATAATAACCCAGAAATTAAAATAATCTCGTAATTCAAATAAATGCACAAGTTATAGCTTACATTCTAATATTTATTAATACACGCATATATTAATATCACAAACATAAGATTCATTCATTCCGATACATATATTATCAAAGTACACATTCATGAAAGAGTGCAACTATGCTTCAGAGTTGTATTTATAAAACAATTTAATCCATTTTCTAATTACTTTTTTTAAGTTGGAAAAAAGCACATATTTCTTAATTTTGTATTAGATGTTCACTTAATATATAGAGAGAAAGTCA
Organism: Epiperipatus broadwayi; assembly: GCA_028023455.1. Lineage (NCBI taxonomy): Eukaryota > Metazoa > Onychophora > Udeonychophora > Euonychophora > Peripatidae > Epiperipatus > Epiperipatus broadwayi. The sequence goes on from JAQFVV010013304.1 coordinate 124,051, forward strand.
AAGTTACTTCACTTGAGAGCGAACGTTCGCATGTTTAAGGTTGATGATCTATAAGCTTACAGTATTACAATGGCGATTGTTTTAGAGAGAGTGGTCAGTCTGAAAGATGATGAAAGATTCCATGATGTTTACACCTATGATAATCTATATTAGAGGTGTTAGGTAGATGATTCAAAATTGAAGGCATGAATGTTATTGTTGTTTGGAGTTTCACATCACTTCACTTGCTTAGACGCAAAATCTCCTGAGACAAAGATCATCATAGTAGGCAGTTCACAAAAGCTATACTGGCTGGGTCAGTGAATCCACATGATTCTTTTACCCCAACATTTTGATGGGATCCATTCTTATTAATTTTTATTAATTAATCAAATCAGTTTTTGAAAATTTAATTTCCATGTTGGTCTTTTCCAAATCACTACAAAATCAAGAAAAAATATATAGTTCTTTTCTTTTAACTCTCTTTCACCTCACTTTTTTTTGATCCATTATGCCGATGACTCTATCTCAGGAATGCTTTTAGCTTCCATTGTTCCAAAATACTAAATTGACCAGTTCTTGGAATTCTGAAGACAAGTATCATTATCAGAAATCGCCCTTGGCACAACCTGAAATTCCTTTATTACTCTCCAGCCTTATATTTTAATTTGCTTTTATTAAGAAAATATGCGCTACAAATGACATTATTTAAATAATTATAACTTACGATAATAAACAACAAAAAATATATAAACGAAAAAATATATAAAATACAACCCCGCACATAACCGCTTCTCTCCATCTTCACATACAAATCTGTTAGTAATTAATTATACGCAACATCACAACAACACATGTAATAAATATATATGTATATGTTCATGCCTTTAAATGGTTAGTGTATTTCACTCACACTCTTTTGTAACAGGGTTCGAATGTATATCTATAACTTTTCTTGCATCTATCAATTTAATTCATAATAACAATTGCAATAAACACTCTTTTGTAATCATTATTGCCTTTAACTTCCTTTAGTACTCGTATTCGAACCCAGCTACTGTTACAATATATATATATGTTCAGTTTTGATATAAGAAAATAAAGTTATTGAAAAGAAAGAAGGATTTTTAATTTGTTAATATTATTTAATTTCAAATAAATATATATGGGTGGAGGTGGGTAAGTTAGAAATTAATTATAAATTAGTTAATTATAAAAAGAATAATTCTATTTATTTTTAACTATTTAGTATTAGCACAATAAATGGAAATGATTATTAAAAATATGTTTCTATATATTATGGACAATTATTTAATACTGGGATATTTTTCATAATTATTCCAATTTCAATTAAAATAAACGCAGTTTCAATAGTATTTGACTTTTTTTTTAAAAAAGTAATTACTTTAATGATATTTTAAAATTGATATTAAAACAAATCATGATTTTTAAAAAAGTGGTCGACATTTCCCTTTTTATTGAAAAGTTGATTTTTTTAAAAAAATGCTTAATAAAATTATATTTTAAATGAACTTTATGTAATACACATGATTTTACTATAAATTGACTTAATATTTATAATTTAGATATACTTATACAAAAACTTTGAGGATTCCATCATCAGATTTTTAATGAAATGGATGACTGAAAAGTTGGAGAGTCGAGAGGATTGTAGCTTATCTATTAAAGTTGTAAATTTGCTATCTAAATATAAACTGAGCACTGATTATATTTTTGTAGGATATGATGATGCATACCAACTGATGAGTGCTTGTTCAGTATGAAATACATGTATTGGAGATCATTTATATCTTTCATGTCTATGTGGTCATGGGTATCAGTTATGCTGTATAAAGTGGATGACTTATTAAAGGAGCTTGAAAATCTGTTCTCAAATCATCTTTAGTTACATCTGGCTTATGTATGTACACTATACTTATGCACTAACTAATTCTGAAATAAATTAATATGTATACCACTTCTGTATACATCATATTTAGAATATGTATATTATATTTATATGGTAATGAATTATCAAGGAACTTAAAATATGAAAACATAATTTTTTTTAAGTGTCATAGCATCGGCTGGGACACAAACCCGCAACCCAGGCAACTGCCTGCAAGTGCAAGGCAATCGCGCTGACTTCTCGACCACCAATGCAAGACATGAAAACATAATTTGTGGTAAAAAGTGTTTGATATATTTTTACATTGGGAATGTGAATATTTTTTTAAAAAAATTCTTAACAAAATTATATTGTAAATTAACTTTATTTACTACAGATAATTTTCCTTTAAATCTGCTATCCACTGGTCAGGATTTTAAAAAAAAACTAGAATAATTTATCGAAAATATTTTGGTACTACATTGACAATGATTTATATAAAGTGTAACAAATTTGAATAAATTTTATTGAATCTAAATCTATTAAATCTTTATTTTAAAATCTGATTTTAGCTTAAATCAAGCTTTCAGTTAAATAAAAAATATACATGCATTTCTAAAAACATGCATTACTTAAAACATATTGAAATGCTAAGTATGATTTTTAAATATGATATCAAAATATTTGATTTTTTTTCTTTTCTGTAATATAGATTTAAGAAACTAGGGTTTAAATACTTTAGTGGCATACTGTGTTACCAGTGATTTATTTCAAATGTAATAAATTTAAACAAATGTTATTGAATGTAAATATACTGAACCTGAATTCTACATTTTATTTGGTGCCATTCTATTAGCTGGTGTTGGACACATGATGGCATTGTTGCTACACAAACACACAGAGATATAACATTACTGGGCTGCTGGCATAAAAATTAATTTTTAATATCTTTATATAATAATGTATGTTAGTGTATCTACAAAATCAACAAGTTCATTTATTTGTTATTTAGTTGATGATGTGGAATATATGTATATAAATGAGAAAATGGATGGTAAAAATTAAAATAACTTCAAAACAATTTTTTAAAAAAAATTTACTCTCAACCTGCTATGTAAGGTAGGACTAATTTGTAAACAAATTATACAAGTTATATTATATATGTATACTTAATCAACCAGATATGTATTAATTAATTATGCATTAGAAGACGACAGTTATATACATGTCTGCTAATTTAATATTTGGAATAGACAGCTACCATATAATATTTTTCAAATATTTATATATTCAGTACTAACAAGATCTATGTGCATCAATAGTTAAATGATGATAGCTATTAATTAATCATGCTAAGAATAAAATGCTGGTATAATACATGTAAATTAATTAAATGTCTTTAAGGGAAAGTGGTTTTTATTCATTTCATAATGGATTGTTTTAGCATAGTAACATATGTTGATTGTATACTTATAGATTAATGTTCATAAGACTTTAATATTTATGGTTCTTTGACTGTATCTACAATATGGTAGTACTTGTTAATAATATTGTGTGTTTATGTTTTTTTATTTTTTTCCAAAATACTTCATCGGCCAATCCTTAAATACTGGAGATGCCCAGAGTGAACTCCTCCTAAATAATCAAACCAAAGAAATGGACATAAGCTACTGAAGCTTGTTTCATTCCTAAACCTGAGTTACATTAAGGCTTTCAAGATCAGGATTCTGGGTCATTGAATCAGGTCTTTTTTTGAAGAGAACACTTTTTGTGACAGGAATGGAACTTGCATCTGAACTGTGAGATGGTTTTGGAAATCTCCAGTCTCATCATTTCCCCACAGACACATCTCTTGGCATTCAGAAGTTGGTTGTTGTCCTGTAAAAATACCATGATGCCAGCTTCTGTGAACAGCAATTGCCACAATTTTAATATCTAGGATTTGCAGTCAGCCAATTTATTTGTCTCATACATGTTCTCACGCAAACGTGACTTTTTGTGTGATCTTGGCAAAATCATGCTTGGTTGCACCATTTCCAAATTTTTGAAGCTTACACATTGATAGGTAGGTGTCGCAACAGGGTTACAATTGCTAGTAGGTAATAGTACATCAGGTGAATTGCAAGCTAATGAGTTTGTCATGCATATTTGAACAGTTTGGCAGGTTGAGGTCCAGTCACTCTCACATAACACTGTAGTGAACTTTGACTGTGACTATTCAGTTAAAGTGTATAACACAAAGCAGGCTAGTAGTGGCCATATAAATGGCATCTTTCTGTACTTTTGCATAGAAATAATGCCAGCTGTGGCTGCATAAACTGCATAGTTCTATGTTTTTGCATAGAAATAATGCCATCAAGTGGCCAATACTGGCTAATAGAACAGTATCTTTTATTATAATTTAAATAAAAGTATTTACAGACAAACACATAAAAAGTATTACTTATAAAAGTATTTAATAACAGAAAACACTTTTATTAGATGATAAAATAAAGTATTTAATAGATCAGAGTATCTGTTTGTCTTCTGAATACTAATAAATGATAAAAAGTAGTAGTAATTATATATTTTATAACAAAATGGTTAATAATATATAGAAGCATTATTCTATATCTAGGTCTCCACCAACCTTATGTTTAAAATATACTTAATTTATTACATACAGTGTAAAATGCATATAAATTAATGTATACTAATATAAATATTTTCAATGGTTAAAGATCAAAAACATTAAAATATAACAGTAGTATTTGTAAATACAATTAATGTTCTACACATTTCACATTCTTGAAACATATGAATAAAGACATCTGAAAAAACAAAAGTCTACAAGTTGTCAAACATTCTGCACTCATAATTTTACCTGCAACCAATCCTTATTACTAATCACATTTGTAGATTTAAGTTTTATTTATACCTATGAAACATACTCTTAAAAAAGATGTTGCATCACTCCAGGTATTTAAGTGCAATTAAAATCAGATAGCCTAATTTTAACTTAAGATAAAATTTATTATTGGATTAGGGATAATCTCTAATTTAATAAACTATTAATAATAATTATTAATGTATTTATTTCAAGTATTTAATTTCAAAGTGGGGAGTGATAATTTTTTTTATTTGTCAGTCAAAATAGAAAAATCTAAATTCTGTACCTGTCAATTAAAACTGCCAAGACAAGCTGAAACTATGGGATATGATACTAACAATGGTATTTGTTATAATCGAATAAATCAAAAAAAAAATTTTTAATCTGGATGACAATTAGAAAAACAGCGATTGGATTTTGGGGGTATTATAATTTATAATTTAGCTTTAGACATTAATATAAATCGCAAACCAAATTTTTATAATCATGTCATAAATACATAATATTTAAATTATAATTATAATAAAAATAACAAATTTAATGGTAATAAACTATTAAAAACAGTCTCTAAATCTGAAGAAGTACTTTCAGTTAATTTCTTAAACCTGCCTCAACTGCCACCAAAAAAAAAATAAAAACAAAACAAAGCTTAAGCAAACGTCATAAATTCAAATCCCATGAAACCAATATTTTAATGTTAGCAGCTTGTCTATTAAATGCATGTTATTCCTATTTATAAAAATTGACTCCTTAATGTTTTTTTTATTATGGTTTCTCTCTTCATGAAGAATTTTCACATTTTCAAAATCAAATTTAAATTTATATTTACATGTTTTTTTCATGATCAAAGAAAATCGAAGGAGATATTAAATCACCATTATTCTTACTTTTTTACAGGCTTAAATTAAAGAGGCAATTTTTATAAATAGGAATAAAATGCATTAGTAAATAGACAAGCTGCTAACATTAAAATACGAGATTCATGGGCTTTGAATTGATGACGTTTGCTTCCGCTTTGTTTGTTTTTATTTCATTTAATGGCAGTTGAAGCAGGTTTAAAAAATTAAGGAAAAGTACTTCTGCAGATTTAAAGACTGTTTTTAATAGTTTATTACCGTTAAACTTATTATTTTTATTATAATTACAATTTTGTGTTAATTAACTGGATATTTTATTTATATTAAATATTTAAATTCATATATTTTAAATATAATTTTAAATTATATAGAAGATTAAATTTATTTACGTTCCTTTTCCACTTCACACATAAACAATACTATCTATTTTTTATACACTTCCCACAAATATCTTAAATCGGTTGAATTGATCAAATAGCATTTTTCATATTTCAGTTCTTATTAATATAGTTATTTGTATGAGAAGACTGAAAAAAATGTGACTTGCGTGGATATGTTTGTGTTTGTCGTCAATAGCAATGGTAGTAATAATTAACCCAGTCAGTTGGATTTTTTTTATATTATCACCATTATTATTTGTAATTTTAATGCTTCTTTTGAAATGTTAAATGGCTGTTTAATAATGAGACTAATGTTCTTATCATGAAATATAATCACTAATTCATTATGATGACGTCATTTTCTTTTTTGCTTCATACTCCAACTGATGTTATTTTGTTTGTTTTGTATTGTAATAATTTTATTTATACTATTTGGATATTTCTTTTTTTAATTTTATGAATACTATTTTTGTAATTTTTATCCAATCTAATATTGTCCTATAATCCTGCAGAATTGTACAATAAATATTTGCATTGAAATAAAAAATAATAATTTGGCTTTGGTAATAAATTTCAAGTGTGCCAGTTAAGCTAATAATAAACATACATCAACAAAAATATTCGTATATAATTGCAAATCCTAAAATTTTGTTACTAATCAGTGTAATTTTTAGGCTCCATGCTTAACCATTTTCCATTATTATTCGTAATTCCAGTATCTGTATCAGTCTCTTTCACCTTATATAAGCTGTGCTACATATCCTTTCCATTTACCCCAAAAATATAAAATGACCATTTCTTAAGAGCTCACATTTTGTAGATAAATGTAAATTTGATTAACTTTTAGGTAAACATCTACTTTGCATAAAACTCTGACAATTTAAATATCAATTATGTACCCCTTACTTTGTCTAATGATAGCAATAATCGGGTGAAAAACTTTCACACTCGTTTTGAGCATAACTGAGAAACGAATTCTTATTATATTGTGATTTTATTTCCATATTTATTATTTGTTAAATCACAAAAACAAAGATTTAACAGAATCCACATTTATTAAACTGATATTTCATTTGATATTTGTTAAAATTAAATAACTATGTTAATTTTTGATCAGTTAAATAGTGAATTTAGTGCATTTATGCTATCCATAAATCAATCTAATATAGAAAATTTACTTTTGATTCATAACAATATCAGTAAACACAATAGAGATAAATAAATACAAAACTAAAAGTATTTGTGGTATCATTACATATATTTTATAGCTTATTTAGTAGCTGTTATTTCCATTTCATATATATGTATATATATATTACTATTTGCTGGATATTCCGAGTAGTTAAAAAAGCTAAATGCTGACGTTTCAGTACAATATCAAGTACCTTCCTCAGGGCGTTCTCTTTCTCAAATTATAATAAGAATGCGCTTGAGATTTAAAATCGTTTTTATTGTTTTCTTTCTCCTCATATATTGGTTGAGGAGTTTTAAAATTTATTTTCTCTTCCAATAGCTTCTTCCAAATGTCGTTAATCTTCTTTAATTCACATCTTTCTACTACTAATAAAATTCTTCTTCATAATGGTTTTAATTACAACATTATTAATAGGGCTTATACACATAAAAAGAAAAAAGATTTTGATACATCAGAAATTAAGACAATTTTGCCATATATAAAAGGAGTAACTGATAAAATTGGTAACATTTTAAAGAAAAATAATATTCACACAGTTTAGACTACTTATTAAAAAATTAGTGAAATATTTCCACTTCCTAGAGATAAAATTGCTTTGGAGTGTCATGGTGTATATGAAATTCCATATAGAGTCTGTTCACATACGTATATTGGACAGACTAATTGTAGAATAAATATTAGAAAGGAAGAACACATTCTGGCAGTCAGAGAAAAATCCAATTCATCAGCTATTTATTCTCATATAAAATTAACAAAACATGATATCAATTTTGAAAAAAAAAACAAATATTTTAGCAAAAATTGAATAATATGACCAGAGATTGCTAAGAGAAGCTATAGAGATTTTTAAAAGGCCCAAGAGCATAAATGAAAGATGTGAATTAAAGAAGATTAACAACATTTGGAGGAAGCTATTGGAAGAGAAAATAAATTTTAAAACTTCTCAACCAATATATGAGGAGAAAGAAAACAATAAAAACGATTTTAAATCTCACAAATATTCTTATTATAATTTGAGAAAGAGAACGCTCTGAGGAAGGTACTTGATATTGTACTGAAACATCAGAATTTAGCTTTTTTAACTACACGGGATATCCCACAAATAGTAATAATAATATAATATATGGGGGGGGGTGTTTGGATGTAAATGATTTAATACACACTATACAAATATTCAAATAATATTATCAATATAAATTTTCATTCATGTCCTCTCATAAGTATTATCAAATTTTGCACAAAACAATGTTTTAATGAAAATACCACCAATCTCTTGCAGAAGATATATAAATAAGCATTTATTTTTTATAGCGTCTGTATATAATTGTAATTACATTCATATCCTTTCAAGCCAATTGTGCAAACGCTTTGCGAGTGTTAAATAATAAATGAATACCCTCTGACCAATACAAGATATAGAATTTATGCAGGAATAAAAAGAATCCCTCTTATTCCTACGACTCAAATATTTATATATGAGCAAATCTGAAGTACTGGAACAGAAGGCGTGATGATAGAATGGTCACTTTAAATTACTATATACAATGTCTGAATGAATGACACCAATGAAATTTTCTAGAATTTACTAAATGTCATTCCAACTGAAACTTAATCATATATATAAATAAGCATTTATTTTTTATAGCGTCTGTATATAATTGTAATTACATTCATATCGGCCTTTCAAGCCAATTGTGCAAATGCTTTGCGAGTGTTAAATAATAAATGAATACCCTCTGACCAATACAAGATATAGAATTTATGCAGGAATAAAAAGAATCCCTCTTATTCCTATGACGCAAATATTTATATATGAGCAAATCTGAAGTACTGGAACAGAAGGCATGATGATAGAACGGTCACTTTAAATTACTATATACAATGTCTGAATGAATGACGCCGATGAAATTTTCTAGAATTTACTAAACGTCATTCCAACTGAAACTTAATCATATATATATAAATAAGCATTTATTTTTTATAGCATCTGTATATAATTGTAATTACCTTCATATCGGCCTTTCAAGCCAATTGTGCAAACGCTTTGTGAGTGTTAAATAATAAATGAATACCCTCTGACCAATACAAGATATAGAATTTATGCAGGAATAAAAAGAATCCCTCTTATTCCTACAACTCAAATATTTATATATGAGCAAATCTGAAGTACTGGAACAGAAGGCGGGACGATAGAACGGTCACTTTAATTTACTATATACAATGTCAGAGGGTATTCATTTATTATTTAACAAAGCATTTGCACAATTGGCTTGAAAGGCCGATATGAATGTAATTACAATTATATACAGATGCTATAAAAAATAAATGTTTATTTATATATATGATTAAGTTTCAGTTGGAATGACGTTTAGTAAATTCTAGAAAATTTCATCAGTGTCATTCATTCAGACATTGTATATAGTAATTTAAAGTGACCATTCTATCGTCCCGCCTTCTGTTGCAGTACTTCAGATTTGCTCATATATAAATATTTCAGTCGTAGGAATAAGAGGGATTCTTTTTATTCCTGCATAAATTCTATATCTTGTATTGGTCAGAGGGTATTCATTTATTATTTAACACTCGCAAAGCGTTTGCACAATTGGTTTGAAAGGCTGATATGAATGTAATTGCAGAAGATATGTTTTATAAATAAATTATATCATCAGCTGCCTTTAATACTATATGAGTTTCAATCAATCATAGTAAAACAAATTCTATTTAAGATCATCAGCAATACTTAATTTTATACTTATTTGCATATTTAAATATTTATTTGGAAAAAAAAATAGAAATGAGTTTATCTAAAAAATCTGCCTTATTTATTAACAATAAGATGATACAATGGAGCCTTTAGTTAAATTACTGCTAATTTTCATCTAAACTAAAGCAGAATTTGTATTGCTATGTTTGGTGAAATCTCAACAAATTTAAAAGACTGCTAACGATATTGGTTTTTGGCGAAACTTGTCTAGCAAGAGACAGATGTTTTGCATCAAATATTATAGCTTGAAAGTTCATGCAAATTTCTTTAGAGGATGTTACTATAACAAAGTCTTATATATATATATATATATATATATATATATATATATATATATATATATATATATATATATATATATATTGTGTAATCTTTTGTCTCGAATTTCTGTATAAATATATACTTATATAATTGCATAAATACCTGCTCCTGCTCCACCTCCCTTACCCTTGCCACCTATCAAAAATAATAACATTAAGAATTAGAATTTTAATTACCAAATATATTAAAATTATAAATTTATAAATTTTATTTTTATTAACACAATCTAAAATATTTATATTTAACGATAAAAAAGTTTATTTATAATTAATCTTACAACACTGAAAATAAATCTATTAGTTTATACAGTAGAAGAGAAAGTTTTACAAAATAAAGGTTAACAATATTAATCTAAATCAAGTTTAAAATAATCACCAATGTAATTATTGAGTATTTTATCATTATAGCAAATTAGACCAAGCAGTGTTGAAATAATGTATATAATAACATTTAACCCAAATTAATAGCCACTGTACTATAAATTAAGTAGGCATAATTCTTGATATGAAATCATATTAATTTAGCACTTCTAACATCATTTAAATAACTCGGTAATCAATTTGTAAGAAACATATAATTACAAATAAAATAGTAGCAATTTTATTCTACACAACAGTACCATCTCTTTAGTAATCAATAGATGATTGAGGGTTGTGCATCCGAATTCCTACCAACTGATTACCTATTCAATACCCCTGATCAGTTTCTGTTTATGTATTTTATCAGTTAGGAGCCTTAGAATTGGGAAAGGTTAAACTGGATTTTTAATTTTGGTTTATCCTCCCAGCACTCACCTTTTACCTTTTTCATAATCTATATAGCTATTTGACCAAACTACAAACACAATGTTTTATGTCAAGCGAATTTACTTGTTTAGTCATATAGATCTAAATTCAGTTCAGTATCTATATATTTTGATGTCTTTGCTTTATTAATAATCATAGTCACCACAATCCTTTGTCCAGTGTAAGGATAAGGGAAGTTGTTTATGTAATAATGTTTTAATGATTAAATAAGAATAACTCACTTAAATTATTCCTCCTAACATTTTATAGTGATATGAATAAATACATTTGGAAAAAATTAATTGATTCCCTTGAGGGCTAGAACAATATGATATAGATTTAAAAAGGGGCATGAACTGTACTACTAAGTAATCATTTGATGTAACAAGTGGAGTAGAATTTATTATAAAAAAAAAGTGTAAAAATAACATTTTGGAGATTGATATTGTATTAGACAAAGAGGCAAGCTTAGTTATTCAACTTATAACAGATACCAAATGCAGATTAGTCAACTTTATGTCCCAACACGTTCTCATAGTCATGAAGTAATATAGGATTTTTATATAGATGTACAAAATAATTTTGATCAGACCAGACACTATTTTAAATTTGTTGTGGGAGACTTAAAAGCTATAATTGATAAACAATTGAAAGATGAAAATGTTGTAGGCAAATTTTGTTATAGCAATAAAAGTGAGAGCGATAACAGACTTATAAAGTTTTAAAAAAAAATAAAAACTGTATATTATGATTTTTTTTTTTAGAAAAATATTAAATGGAAATGGACCTGAAAGCCTTTAAATGAAGGTACAGCAAAATTCGATTATATTTTGATTTAACATAATATATGCACATCAAGATTGCAATGTTCTTAATAAATTCAACACAGGAAGTCATCATCGATTAGTAAGATGTAAGATACATGTTAATCCAAAAGTAGAGATACAAAAATTATTAAGAAAAACAATATTCACAGTTGATATTCATAATCTTCAGAAACATTCTAATAAATTTAAATTTGAACTTGTAAATCGTTTTCAAATTTTTTCAGATGATCAACATGATTCGGATTTAAATGAAACCAATAGAAAAATAACTGATACTCTTTTAATATCTGCAATAAATATAGCTGGTAAAAAAAAGCAACAATTGACAAATATTTTTTTATTGAGAGTAGAGAATTTGTGAAGAAAAGAAGGAATATAAAAAAAAATATTAAATGATGCATTAAGAAGGATTAAATATCTTGAATTTAGTAAAATGCTGCAACAACAGTTGATAATAATATAAGAATTATAATTGTAAATTAACAAGAAAAGCTAAAGAAAAGAATAAAATTTTCAAGAGTGTAAAACAACATTTGGGTATTGGTAGGAAAATTAATTCTGCAGTAAAAAAAAGAAGGAACTATTACAAAAAAGAGAACTGACAACATGAAATGTGGGAAAAGGTTTTATCAAGAATTATATAATAATAAAGAACAACTATATCTTACAATTATTATATCTTCTGAATTGTCCTGTATTTTAAATGAAGAAGAGAGAAATGTACTTAAATATATGAATAATGGAAAAGATCCGGTAATAATGGATTTATATTTGATATCTTAAAAGAAGCAGGTCAAGAAATAGAAAAAAAATGATAATGCTATATCCAAATGTCTAAATGATAAATATGTACCAGATGAGTGGAAGACTGCAGTATTATTATAACAATTAAAAAAGATGCTAAAAATCTCATACCTGTTAGACTTTTATCAGTTTATAGAAAATTTTTACCATGACAATTAAAACTCATCTACAGAGAACTTTAGACTTTTACCACACTAAATGATAAGCTAAATTTAAAAGTGTTCTTAGTACAGTGGATCATATTCAAATATTGAAAAAAGTTAATGAAAGGACAAATAAATATAAGATGCCATATCTGTAGATTATGAACATGCATTCGATTCTATAAGCATTTTTTCAATGATTAAAGGATTAAGTCATCAAGATCCAAGATAGTGTCATATCCTGAAGAATATTTATAAAAATGCAAGATCAACAATTAGCCTATTAATGATACTAAAAAGGTTAGCATTTAGAAGGGTTTAGGACATGCTTTCATATCTCCAGACCTTTGTCAGCAGTGTTACAATAAGTATTTTGGAGATTAAAATGAAAATCTAAAGAAATAAAAGTAAATGAAAATTATTTATGTAATTGAGATTTTGCAATTGATGTAGTTGTTTTTGCAAATAATGCTTCAGAGCTTCAGGAAATATTGCAATAGTTATCAGATGAAAGTAAAAAAATAGGACTGAAAATAAACGTTTAATGACTAAAGTAATGTTGAATTATTTTTTTCAAAATATAAAAATAAAGATTGGTAATGATAAGTTAGAAAAATTTAATACTATAATCCCCTTGATCAGAATTTTATTACCGATGGAAACTTAATGGAAAAATATAATCATAGAATTAAACTTGGTTGGAGTAATTTTAGTAGAAATAATTTAATATTAAAAGGAAATATACCTATATGTTTGAAAAGGAAGGTTTTAAATAAATGTGTTTTACCAGTTTTTACTTTTAAATGTGAGACTTGGGTATTTAACAGAAGAGCAATATAATAGCCTTTAGACCACTGAAAAAAATATGAAGAGATGCATGTTAGAAGTAACAAGAAGAGATCGAAAATGTAATACATAAGTAAGGAACACAGGGATATTACTGACATCTTTGAAAGAATTAAGAGACTGAAGTGAAGTTGGGATTAACATAGTTATAAGATAAGGTAATAGAAGGATGGTTAAAATATTAAACCAGATTCCAAGAAAGAGACCACATGTGATATGAATGGATGAAATAAGTAGTGTATGGGAGTGTTGTGGAGGAGAGAGGCTAAAGATCGGAGAAGAAGGATTGCATTTGGAGAAACCGTAAACCTGTAGTGCATTGACAATGGTTGACAATGATGGTGATTATTCACCCTTATAAATGATTACTGATATTAATATGTTTATTTGGAGATGACAATATCATAGTTTTGAATGCAGAAAGTCTGACACTTTCAAATTAAATTGTAAGAGTTTTACATTAAAATAAAAACTAAACATTTACTGATTAAAGATTATGATAGATTACTTGATTATATTTCATTTAAATATAATCTGATTTTCGATTGACAATTATAGTAAAAGATTTTGTATATTACATTGGATGTTAATATTAAAAAAGCTTGCAGCCAACTGACGGTCATAATACAGAACACTGTGAGTTATTAGTGAGATTACTTAAGATGTAAATATAAGTAAGAGTTAATATTTTAATATTGTACATCAATGTGTAACTATTATTTATTGATTGTTGAATATATATATATATATATATATATATGCCACTATGTGGTAACAAATCTTCATTATTTTTGCTAATATCAAAATAAGACAATAATAAACTTAGTAAACCAGCATGAATATAATTTACAAATTGATTAATACACTATCAAAAAACTCAACGTTGTTAACTATTTATGCCATTGCGTTAAACAAACATTTTTTTCTTGAAAAGAGTTATATGGGTTGTAATATTAACGTCATTTTGGAATTGATTATATACTACTAAGCTTTTTTAATTTAGCTTTTTTATAATTACTTTATAGACAAATAATTTTAGGGTCAGCAGATTTAAATAGATGACCTGTTTTTTCCTCATGATCAACAAACAGTTAGATATGTACTCTATTTTATTTAGCTTTTGTGTAGAGAAGAAAGCATGCTGCATTATTCTAGAATTTATATTTGCTCGGGTCTCTTCATAATATCAAGATTATAGACCAATAGTTCGTTATCTTCTTTTGTAAGCTTATCTTTAGAAATGTTAATTAGACTATTTAAAGACAAGGAGCAGAAACAAAAGTTAATAACTATTGTTATAATTATTTTTGTAATCACGTTACAAAGATAACGTATATCAATCCATAATTTAGTATTAGTAAACAACTTTATTTAAATCTTTTTTCCAGCATTCTCTATATTTCTAATGTGCATACAAAATAATTTGAATTATGACTGTAGATGTTAACATTGGTTTTCATTGCCATTTATGTGTAAATAGATACTCGATAACTGGAAGGACAACCTTAGGGAAAGCAAAAGCTTATACTTGATAACTCGAAGGACAACTTTAAGGAAAGCAAAAGCTTAATTGGCCGTTTCTTTGACTGCCAATTTGTAATGGTAGATATTGTATTGAGGCTGAGCAAATTTAAAATCTAGAATAATTCAGCATGCTTATCTATATAATAGAACATAATAATTAAGTGCATATAATTTGTATAAACCCACAGTTGCTGAAATTATTTGTCTGAAAAATAATCATAACAGATGTAAAATTAAAGAAGTTTAAAATATAATTACTTACCAAAATGCCATGATTGTTAGAGCTGACAGCGCTACTCTTAACAACTAGTTATTTAATATAATAGCATAATCAACTAAAAGTACATGCAATCATTGGTTAGGCATTTTATCAAGTTTGCATCAGCATCCTACCTGAAGACCCAAAGTCCGACTTTTTCTTTTTCTCAGTCTAGTAGAACTCTGAAGACTGTCCCATCTGTAGTGGCCAGTCATGGTGCATTGAACCATAGTTTCCAGACTGATACATCTGCATTATATCTTAGTCTCCAGGCTTTTTCCCGTCTGCTACAATATGTGTGCATGTTAGATTAATAATAATAATAAATTATTTATTATTTCTTCCCTTTACATTTATGTGATTTTATTGTTCACATCTAAATTTGATCATCTTTTTTCCAATATTCTTCTAATATGTGTATATTAAAGAATAGTTAATGAAAGGTTTTTATGATAAAGGTAAGTATTTAAGCTTATCTTTATGTTATGGATTTTTGCCACACATTTGTTTATATTTTAATTACATAAACAATTATGTATATTCTTATCTAAAATGCATGCGAACATTTTTCATCTTTTGGGAATATGTTTTATTGGGGTTACATTCTCTTTATACATAAAACTTACATTACATTATATTTAGAGAATGTTGTTATTGTGGGTATTGATGTTGTAGTAGATAATTTAATAGTTCTTGTTGGAATGTAAGATCACGTCTTATATATCCCCTCAGTAAAAATGAATTAACAATAAAAATAATATATTTAATTCCTCATTATCCCTTTCTATTTTTTAATGGGTAACTTAAGATATTGATATAGAATCTAATTTTTTATGTGGTTCATTATTTGTCATTAGGGATTGTTATACTTAAGTTCATTTAAGCTTTCATTAATTTTTTTTTCATAATCAACTTTGACGTTTATGCCAAATGATGTTGGATTGGGAATACCTACAATTACTTACCTTCATATTATAAAGGTGTAACCACTATTCTAATGCCTGATGATCTGACTATCAATGTTAATTTGTTTTCCTTTGGACATCTTATACACCGGTGAAGTATATATGTGTGTTGACAAATACATATCCAGTTTCTTTTATATGAGACTTAGTGAGCTTTATCTGTGGTATAATTTTCTTAGGGATTGACTCATTGGGTTAGTCAGTGCTTGATTGAAATAGTAATGGTATGGTATCTTGTTTTGCTTATGATCAATTTTCTAAGAAATTATCAAGGTTTTAAATTCTCAAACATATTACCAAACAAAATCTTATTATGTTTATCATCATTTTTATTTATCCTTTTTAAGACTAAAATTCGAAAAGTGTATTTTGTTTTTTCATGATTGGGCTTCAACCCTCTTGCATTGTAGTTTTTCTGATTCTATTTTTATTGTATAACTAGTATACATTTGGGCTGGCACATTTAATGATACTAAATGACCCCTGATATGTATTACAGTATTTATAAAAAATGAATTCCTTTGGATTACTAATCCATGGGGTTTGATGAATATTTTCCTCCAATTTTGAATTGGTAATTTGCTTTCTTTTAATTTTGTCTAAATTTTCACTCATTTTTATTATATTGTGATATGCCTCTATTCAATCTTTTTTGATCTATAGGTAATTTGATGAGTATATCTTATGGGTTTTTGAAATAGAATTGGGATATATGAAACCAATTATTATATGATGGGTATGAATTCAGTGGACTCCTATATACTTCATTTTATGTAGTAGATTACATGTTGTGTATGCTTCACCCAGCTTTTATGCTTATCCTCCAAGTAGGTTCTGAACAAACATCCCTGTGACCACATTACACATTCACATAGGTTCAATTGTTGATTTCTAATAGAGATTAGCACAAGTTTTATTTGCTGTTTTCCTACACATTTAATTCATTGTTTGAATATGAAAGGGATACAATGAATGGTTAAGATCACCCCTGATTTTCCTATCTCTTTTAAATGGAGGATGTCTAATACTTTAATAGCATATTAACCACTAACTTGAGATATTGAGTAAGATGACACAAATTTTGAAGAGTGATCAAGGTACTAGAAAATATTTTTGCTTATTAAATGATGTTAAATGGACCATAACAATTGGCATCTAAGGTCTCATTTTATCTTTTTTAGAATGATAGACTATACTGAACTGATGTAATTATTAATTACTGGCTTGTAGTTTAAGCATATGCTACAACTTTGAGTTTTTATCAAGATGTCTTTGTACATTCTAGACCAGTAAAACCAGTTTATTTTTAATATTTGTTTAGTTTTATGAGCTCCATAGTGCCCATATATACAATGTACAAATTTTATGAGTGGATTTTTAATATTTTATGTATTACTAAACCCATCTTTGTTAGTGTCTGCTTTATATTTTAAGAGCTGATTGTCTAGCTTGTAATATTTAAGATTATTGGCTTTATACAGAATTTCCTCTTTGTTTATAATGTTTCAATAATCTGGATCAGATCATCATCTAGGGTTTGAAGTTTTGTATGTTTAACAAATCATTCTCTACATTTTCATTCTCTACATTTTCATTAATTCCTACATCAATGATTAAAATGTAGGCATTATCTATTAATAGATGTTGTTCTGATTAACATGGATTTTGATTTAGAACATCGGCAACAATATTTTCAGATAAATTACAGTATTTGACTGTATAGTTTATTCTTGTAACAACAGTCTCAACCTGTCAAAGTGACCATTGGTGAAGTAGATGTGTTTCAAGAATTTGAGGCTCTTATCATCAATAATAACTATCACCTCTGATCTGAGAAGCATTTTTTAAACTTTTTGGAAAGCCTACACTATTACTAGTGCTTCTTTCTAAGTAATTGCATAGTTTATTTTGGACCTTTTAAAAGATGATTAATGAGTAGAAGAATCCTGTTTGGCCATCCTCTTGGATTTGTGATAATGATACCCCTTGTCTGTAACTACTATTATCAGTTTCTATGTCAAAAGCTTTATTAAAATCAGGAAAATTAGCATGATTTGCCTCTAACTATCTTGTTTTAATTTTGGCAAATGCCTCATCTTATTCTTTAGTCCAGTTCCATTGTTTTATCTTTGTTTATTAATTTTAATAATGGTTCTATGTGATCAGCAAATTTTGGGTAAAAACGATTGTAGATATTGGGTAGACTCAAAAGTGATCTGATGTTTTTTACAGGTAGAAAAATTCTATATATCACTAATTTTATTTGGATGAAGTATCACTCCATTACAACCAATAATATGACCTAAGAAGACTACTTCTTTGCATACTAATATACTCTTGCTGAAAGTGATTTTACTGCATCATAACACTCCTTAAAAATTCTAGATGTAGTTGCTATCTTTTTAATTTCAGAAGAAAGGTGTTTGTCCAAGCATATTATTAAACCAATGCCACTATTAATCAATCCAAATGGCATCATATTAAACTGATAGGAAAATCCCTCATATAAAAATACAGTGTATCGGTGATCTCTTGATAGAGTTCCATCTACCAATAACTTGAGTTAAATCAAAAGTAGACAACACTTTTTATTACCAAAATTCATGAATAATTTAATGAATGTGTGGTTGTATATTCCTCTCTGAAATGGTTATTTTGTTTAGTTGATTCGCACCTAAACAAAAATCTCATTGACCCATCTTTCTTTTCCATTGTTACAATAGGATTGCAATATGGTGAGTATTTTGAGATTATTCCCCAATCAATCTTTTTTATCTGTTTATTTATTTCATTCTGATATTGGCATAGGATTGGATATAATTATTATTCTAAACTGAAATTCCTCTATCACTACTGATATCATTACTGATATTTGTGAGAAATATAATACAGTCTAAATTATTCTAATGTCTCAAAGAGGAGAACTAATAGTACGAAACTAGTTTGGGGATGGAGATTATTTCTAAATAAATATTTTTAATTCTTTCTCTTGCAGTATTTATCAATAAATTTTGTTAGAGCTAATAGAATGCTCATTATTTTATATTCATTGATTAGAGATCACAATTTCTCTGCATCATTACCTATTATTAAATTTGATTCTGTACATTTTTCTTTTAACAGTGCTTCTAGGATGTTTAGATATCAGGCAATCAATTTCATGCAGGTCATAATTCGGCAGTAAGGTCAATTTTGTATTTCTTCTTCTTTTCAAGCTTTTAAGAAAATAAATGATTTTTTTTGGATGATAAGTGTGGTATTGAGAGTTTAGATATTGAAAATATATATCAACCAATTGATAGATTAAAAAGTATTGATGTTTTTCTTTCAATTTAAAAAAAAAACAAATGTTTTTTTTTTTTTCTGCAGATAATATTATGTTTTTTTATGATTTGCTTTTTCTGTTAGAAAATTTGGGGTATTTTTATGTCTAATGATGTGATTTATAAGATTAGAGAGGGTTAGGTTATTGGTTATGTTATTTCTCCATTGATGTGTACTGTTTATATTATTTGGAGTGTAGTGTTATTAATCAGTTTTCATTTTTTTTTTAATTATTTGTTAGGTATGTTGATGATTGCTTGTTTTTTATTCAGAAAGAAAAATTAGATGAGTTTGTATGTGGATTGAATGCCTTTGATTCTAGTATTAAGTTTACTATTGATGATGGTAGTTTTGATTTTGTTAAGTTTTTGGATTTAAATGTTGAGAAAGTTAATGATGTTTTGTTTTGTAATCATTTTATAAAACCTAAGAATTTGAAAAATATAATTAGGTCTGATAGTTATCAGTTGCACATAAAAAATTTCTTTGTTGAATTTTTGTTGCAGAAATAGAAGGGCTTAATAATTTTAATGATAATGCTGATATTCAAAGAGGTCAATTTTCTGCTGAAAGTAGATCTATTCCTGGTATTTTGAAAGGTCAACTTTCCCATAAAGTCATGATCTTAATATTTGCTGCCTGCTTATTGATTAAGTATTGCTTGTATTTATATATTATCATAGTTTCGTTGATTTTTCTTTTATTATTATTTCTTTCAGTATGCAATATTTTTACATTATTATAATTGAATTCAAAACCATATATACATGATTTATTATGTCATAAAAAATAGAAGCTGATAAATTATCATTATCTTTAAAATTTTGTTTCATATTTTGAACTCTTTTTAATAACAACAAGTGCTCTTTTGTTCTTTTCTTCAATGTGAATATCAGCTCACCTATATATCCACTACCACACCTACATATCCATTTGTAAATGATACAATTTTTATTTGGAAATAAGGTTTTATCTTTACAGTTATTTATTATTTTATTTAATGTAGGTGGTGGATAAAATGCAATATCACATGTATCTTTATAAATTTTCCTTATGAAACTTGCCTCTTGATTTGAAATATATGGTATTGATATCCAAATTTTATTATCTGAAGAATTAATATTATTAATTATCTTACTTTTATTTTGTAATTACATTTTGAATTAATTTTTTTAATAGAATAATAAATATAATCATAATTATTTTCAACATTTAACAATTCATTAGAATAAAAAAAATATTGAAATGTATTCTAATGAATTGTTTAATGTTGGATATAATTATGATCATATTTATTATAGTATTAAAAATTTTAATTCGAAATATAAATACAAAAATAAAAATAAGATTTGTAATGATATTAATTCTTCTGATAATAAAATTTGGATATCAATACTATATATTTCAAATCAACAAGAAAGTTTCATAAGGAAAATTATAAAGGTATATGTGACATTGCATTTTATGCACCACCTACATTAAATAAATTAATAAACAACTGTAAATATAAAACCTTATTTACAAATAAAAATTGTATCATTTATAAATTGATGTGTAGGTGTGGTAGTGAACATATAAATGAGCCAGGATGCCCATTGGAGAAAAGAACAAAAGAGCACTTGTTGTCATTAAAAAGAGTTCAAAATACAAAACAAAATTCTAAATATAATTATAATTTATCAGCTTCTATTTTTTATGACCATAATAAATCATGTATATATGGTTTTGATTTCAATTATAATAACATACAAATATTGCAAAATGAAAGAAATAATAATAAAAGAAAAATCAAGGAAGCTATGTTAATATATAAATACAATCAAAACTTAATGAATAGGAAGGCAACACTTGACTGTATATTTGTTTGTCTTGTATCTATATATCCATCTATCTACTTGTCTATTTCTTTAAAATAATTGTAGTCATGGTATAAGACAATTAATGAAAACAACCATTACAATTTTTCATCTGTTACTTGTAGTGCTTAAATAGTTTTTCCAATATATGTCATACATTAATACATTAAATTACAATACAGAGGACTACTTGCCAGTAAACTCAACAAAATGTAGACAATGTTCTGATAATTTATTTCCATTTTTGGCAATGCAGTAGTAAATTGAATTTGCTTTTGTATCCACAATAAATATTTTATCTGCTGATTCTTGTATAACTTTTCCGTTTGCTAAATGCCAAACATAGATGGTAGCAGAAGAATGTTCTTTGACGTCACAACTCAATTCTGTTTTATCAAAATACTTTTTAAGAGCAGGATCACATACTGGAGCTGCAAAACATGTGCATATATATATATATATATATATATATATATATATATATATATATATATATATATATATATATATATATATATATATATATATATATATATATATATATATATATTACAAGCATAAAGCTAAACTAGTCAATATATAATCAAAACTACCCCAAATCCAAAAATTAAACAAGAGCAGCAGTGAAACCTTAGGTAAAAAAAAAAAAATTAATTTGTGTTTTAATATTATTTTTATGCTGGTCTTGTTTAATTTTGGATTTGGAGTAGTTTGATTATATATATATGTGACAATAGATGGCATTCTACCAAAAACACCATCAAGCGTAGTTTTTTGTTTACAAAAACGTCAGAGCAAGCATTCACTATCTCTAACTTTAATTTCCACCTTCAGATCATGATTTTAAGCTATTTGCTATCATCAGTGAAGAACAGGAATAAGAAAATAGATCTAAACACAAACTCTGAGCATTTATTAAACAGTTTCTATTCAGCTTGCAAGCGTGAATCTTTTAGACACGTAATGTCTTCAAACTCAGCATAGCAAGCCAGATAGCGACATGGGTCTGATCTCAGTCAGCATCACCACATAGTAGAAGCCTCTGCAATATATATCATTGCAAGAAAGACCTCAAAGGTACATTTATGAAAAACAAAAAAACACAAGTTAAAAACTTGCTAACGCTTGTATTTATGACAATAGATGGCGTTCTACCAAAAACACCATCAAGCGTAGTTTTTTGTTTACAAAAACGTCAGAACAAGCATTCACTATCTCTAACTTAATTTCCACCTTCAGATCATGATTTCAAGCTATTTGCTATCATCAGTGAAGTACAGGAATAAGAAAATAGATCTAAACACAAATTCCTAGTGTTTATGAAACAATTTCTATTCAGCTTGTAAGCGTGAATCTTTTAGACATGTAATGTCTTCAAACTCAGCATAGCAAGCCAGCATCACCACATAGTAGAAGCCCCTGCAATATATATCATTGCAAGAAAGACCTCAAAGGTACATTTATGAAAAAAAAAACAAGTTAAAAACTTGCTAAGCAAATAGCTTGAAATCATGATCTGAAAGTGGAAATTAAAGTTAGAGATAGTGAATGCTTGCTCTGACATTTATGTAAACAAAAAACTACACTTGATGGTGTTTTTGGTAGAACACCATCTATTGTCATAAATACAAGCATTAGCAAGTTTTAACTTGTGTTTTTTTGTTTTTCATAAATGTACCTTTGAGGTCTTTCTTGCAATGATATATATTGCAGAGGCTTCTACTATGTGGTGATGCTGAACTGAGATCAGACCCATGTAGATATATGGCTTGCTATGCTGAGTTTGAAGACATTATGTGTCTAAAAGATTCACGCTTGCAAGCTGAATAGAAATTGTTTCATAAATGCTCAGAGTTTGTGTTTAGATCTATTTTCTTATTCCTGTCCTTCACTGACGATAGCAAATAGCTTGAAATCATGATCTGAAGATGGAAATTAAAGTTAGAGATAGTGAATGCTTGCTCTGATGTTTATGTAAACAAAAAACTACGCTTGACGGTGTTTTTGGTAGAACGCCATCTATTGTTATAAATACAAGCATTAGCAAGTTTTTAACTTGTGTTTTTTTGTTTGATAAAGATAATTTATTACAATAGAACAAAAGTAATTAATCTGCTTGGAGTAAATCTATCAAGAAATCATGATTTCTATAGGTAGAAAAATTCTCCACACAAATGTCAAGGCTACATTTTAATAAATATTTATTCTCGTCAAGATTAATGTGTTCTTGAGATCTGTCAATCATCATCAACTTCTGTGAATTTCTTATTATGTTTATAGCTTGAAATATTTTGACAACTTGTAACTGTAAAAAATTGAGAATGCATCCTTTTGTTCTATTTTATAATGATTTTTTTCTGTTATTACTGATTACTATAAAGAATTTAAGTAATCGTATTTTATTAAAGTGAAAATCTTCACCACAACTTCTATATCCAGTTGTAAATTAAATTTATTCTTTGTTGATCAAACTCCTGATTATTTCATAATATTTTAACCTAGCACGAAATAAAAATTTATATCTTTTTTTTACTAAGTCATTTGACATTTTGCTGGCACAACAATAGATAATTGTTAAAATGTTGTATTGCATTGCTATATCATAAATCATGTATTAGTATATGTATGAAACTGTTTTAATCCGTGGAAAATTTTCATTTATAAAATTTCATTTGTTAATAAAACAATAACCAATCTACATGGTAAACTGTTAATACTTTATTGCAAATAAAAGGATTTTGCATCTAAGTGATTGTTGTATATATATATATGGAGAGACCTTCATCCTGCAGTGGATTGATAATGGTTGATGATAATAATGATGATATATATATATATAAAATCAGAATATCTCAACATTTTGTATATTCTAATTTATTATAGTCATTCCCATTAGTATATCAAGTATTATAAATTAATAATTTTAATTTTCACATACTAAAATATTTTTGTCAACAACATTGTTAAAATCATTAAATTACATACTTAATTCTATTATAAAGTAAAAAATAAAAAAAGTTGTGAAACATTGATTTATTAGATATGTTTACTATAACATTTTATTTTTATATGACAACAAGAACATCACATTAAAGAAAATCTCTTTTAAGTGCATAAATGATTTTATATATATATATATAAGGTTACAAAAATTATAATAATAAAATTTTAATTAATTATAAACATCATTGAAAGCTGTAAAGAAGTTCTTCCAACCGTTAATAATTCTTACCACATTAATAGAAAGAATTAAAATTTAATATTAAAATCTATTGTATTTATAAAGGTAAATGATTAAATAAAATATGTACTAAAAGTTGACTTGTGTTTACTGTGCGCATATTATTGATGTTATATATACAAATATATTGAAGTGGTCGGATCTAAGTTCGATCTGAGCTTCATGATATTCCACCCATTTACCTAATTTAAACTCGGTTACTAATTGTAAATATTTTTAGATCCTGTAATGAGATTTTATATGCTTTTCTATATATATATCTGTCTTCGTTAAAAAAAAACTGCTCTGTTATCTAAATATTTATTAAAACTAATTATGTTATATTTATACTACCAATTATATTGTGGTAAAATAATAATAAATAATGATCTTTAAAGAGTATTTAGTTATTTGATCAAGCATGTATTGCTTATAAATTGTTAAATATGCATTATTATAAGATTTAATTACACTGGAAAGTTTATTTAGTTATTTAGATTTTGAAATACTAACTCTAAAATCAGCATTTATCAAACACGTTTCTATCAGTTTGAAAGCATGAAATTTCTCAGACACCTAATGTCTTCAAATCCAGCTTAATAAACTAGCTTAATCCTTCACTGATGTGAGCCAACTAGCTTGAAACCATGATCTGTAGATGGGAGACAATGAAAGAGATATTGAATTCTATCTCTCTCAGCATTTATTTAAAGAAAAAGCTTGTTATGAGCTATTGGTAAAGCTCCATCTGGTGATCATAAAATGAAAGCTAAAAGCAAGTTATGAAATTTATA
Source organism: Epiperipatus broadwayi (assembly GCA_028023455.1). Classification (NCBI taxonomy): domain Eukaryota; kingdom Metazoa; phylum Onychophora; class Udeonychophora; order Euonychophora; family Peripatidae; genus Epiperipatus; species Epiperipatus broadwayi. Next base: position 149,651 of record JAQFVV010013304.1, read on the forward strand.
ACTTGTTTTGTTTATCATAAATGTACCCTTGAAGGTTTCTGCAATGATATATATTGCAGAAACTTTTACTATATGGTGAAACTGAACTGATTTCAGACCCATATAGCTATCTAGTTTGCTAAGCTGAATTTGAAGACATTATGTGTCTGAGAAATTTCATGATTTCAAACTGATAGAAACATGTTTGATAAATGCTGATTTTAAACTTAGTATTTAGATCTAGTTTCTAGTCTTCCAGTTCTTCACTGATATGAGCCAACTAGCTCAAAACCATGGTCTGGGTATGGAAGACAACGAAAGCAATATTGAATTCTATCTCTCGGCATTTATGTAAACAAAAAGCTTGTTAGGAGCTATTGGTAAAGCTCCATCTAGTGATCATATATATATATATATATATATATATATATATATATATATATATATATATATATGACTGTATTATTTTGGCTTACTTCCAACTCACATTATAATTATATGTCTTGTAAGTTAAAAATTATAGGTATATTAATGACACTTAATTGGTGATTTGGTATTATGTCAATATACTTGGGTCCGTTGTGGCATTTGTATTGTGTTATTTTCCAAGTGATTGGTTTGCTTTGGCAGAGAAACTAATGGCAATGAATTTGTACCTTAATTTTAGTGACACATTTAATTGAGAATTGGTATACTTAATTTATTCCTATCACATATATTGAAAAATAAACCTGGAAATGTGGTATTTCTGGTTTTGTCAAGTTAATAATTGATTATGATATTGTTGTGTTTGGTTAGGCTTGCAGGTTCATTTCCAAACCAACAGATACAAAAAGGACAACTATTCAGCAATTAATATGTATACTTTATTAATACAAAATCTATACACACATTAGTTAAACAAATGAAAATATACAGTTGATATGCTTCAATGCTGAGATAGTCATGCAGAGTAAGGAACTCACTTCCAGCTAATGATTAGCCTGCATTGTGACTCTTCCAGCTATGTAGTTAGCTTGCCTTGAGTCAGCTCTAGTTCAGATGTAGCAGTTTCCAGTCCATAGGTGGACTTGCCTCACTGCATGGATGTCTCAATAATGACTAGATAAATACATTTGCTGATGGCAGAAGGTTTAATAAAGAACACATTATGTTGTTCAAGTTACCAGACATAATTGCTCTGTGCCTTGTCTACAAAAGACTGACTATTTAAAGGCAGATTCCCTACCTTACTGGAAACAAATGGATTTGGTGTGCAAACCCCAGAGAAGGTTTTAATCCTGTTGGATAGCTGTTGTGTGCTAGCCAATCAGGCAAAGAATCTGGAATAGTCCACTTATAAAGGCATGGTCAGATATGACATACCTTCCCCTGGCTGAAATTAGTCCTGGAGGACATAGTTATTGAAATGCACTGGACGATGTTTTGTCGCTTGGTTGATTTCCCTGTTTGATTGTTGTTCCTGTCTTCATCTTCACTTGATGAGTTTGTTTCTAGTTGTCTGCTGCTGTCTTGATTTTGCTGTCCATATTCTCTGCTTAAGGGACTCGCCCCAGGTTGACCACTGCTTTTGTTAGCTTCTGGTGTGTGGTTGAGTCTTAGTTGGTTGTGATGGCGATGATGATTATGACCATCTTCTGTTTGCACAACAATATAGAGGCCCTCTATTTGCATCACTACTGCTGGTCTCCATCTTGTGGATCCATAGTACATATGACATACTACTTTTATTCCTATTTGGAATTTTATTTTGTTTTTATCTTTTAGTTGAAGTTTGGCATCAGGTTTTAGCTTTTTGTTAAAGACTTCTGATTTATTAGCCTTCAACTTTGATAATTTTGTGAGCTGGTTCACTTTGGTCACTTTGAACCCTAAGTGACTGAACCAGTTACATCCTATTAAATCATTATGGTTAACTAATGCCACTAACAGTGATAGGTATATAGTTTTGTTAGGCATAGTAATTGTTCCTGTTGTTTGACACAACAGTTTGATTTTATTCCTTTGGTAGTCTGATATTGACTTACTGCAAGGGTGCAACTTATATTTATTCTTTTTATTAATGCTTGTCCAAGTCTTTCTTGAAACTATAGACACTGCTGACCCTGTGTCAAGTTCCATATTAACTGGTGTATCATTTATTATGACACTGTGTATAAACCCACACTTGCTATCTCTGATATGGTTTATACAGGCAACTTGCTTATGTATCTTATAAGTGCCTTTATTGTCTTTAGGAATAGACTTGGCTGTTTGTCTTAATTTTCAGACATGCTGCCTTTATATGTTCAATATGATTTCAAAACGGCATGTTGCTTTATCGTATGGACATTCTGTATGCATGTGCATGTTCTCATTGCATCTATAACAAAGCTGTGAGCTATTTGATGCTGATTTATTTGGGCTGACTGAATGCTTGGGTGACCCAGTGTTATTATCAATTTTTTGCATTTCACACTTTATATTTTTAATGGTTTAGCTTGACTATAGTTTCTTCTAATCATGCTTGAGATACCACTGTATCAAAATCTAGGTCTGGAATCATTAACATTTTCAGCCTCAAATTGTGATCATTTATGCCACAAATAAAATGATAACGAAGTGCTTCATTCATGAAGTCTTTGAAATTGCACTTCAAGGCTAATATACGGATTTGTGTTGCAAATTCTCAAGTTGTTTCACCCTGATCTTGTATGCTGAGATTAAAATGGTATCTCTGCATTATGGTCAAGGGTTAGGAGAAAAATACTCTGTGAGAAGTGTCAACACTCTATCAAAATCCAGCTCAGCTGGAGTTATAACCTTAAACTGAAACTTGGTATATTGTATGATTGCGGACCTATTGTGGTCATTAGTGTAGCTAACTTTATCTCAGGCTTTTTTATATTGTTAGCCTGTAGATAAAAACAAATGCTCTTTATAATTTGGCCAGCTCTCAGGTTGAGCGGGATCAAAAGATTCCATAGAGCCAATTGCTTTAGCCATCTTTTTTTATTTATACTGAGTAACCACTCATACTTGTTTTTATAGTTACGTTATTGTAACTAACTCAATGAAGCTTTTAAACCAATAAAGCGAGCTTTTATGCTGTCTTGCAATTAATGCTCTCATGATTGTTTGAAGCTTCAAATTGACATGCCTTTATGATTGCGGTCAATTTTATTCAACAGTTTTATGTTGTTATTTTTTTAAAAGAAAAATACCACCTGATGACACTATGGTAATGTAATTTTTTTTTCAAAATGAAAAATAATAAAAGAAATACACTCTCACATATTTATTTTATGTTTAGATCTGTTGAAACAGGTGTATTTTATAATACAATTTTTCCAGCTGTGAGGGAAATTTTTTTCTCTGTTACTGCACCAGACTTATTTAAACTGGTGTAGTTTATTCTAATTATTCCAGCTGTGAGGGAACAATTTCTGTTACTACGCCAAATCTATTATAACTGCCACAGTTTATTTTATAATTTTTTCAGCCATGAGGGAAAAATTTCTGGGCAGGTCTGCCAAATCTGTTACAACTGCCATGTCAACTGCACCAAATCTGTTGTGTTTGGTTAGACTGGCAGATTCATTTTCAAACCAACAGATACAAAAATAACAACTATTCAGCTATTAATATGTATACTTCATTAGTACAAAATATATACACATTTTACAGTCGATATGCTTCAATGCTGAGATAGTCGTGCGGAGTAAGGAACTTGCTTCCAGCTAATGATTAGCCTGTGTCGTGAGTTCTGGTAGACTCTTCCATCTATGTAGTTAGCTTGCCTCAAGTCAGCTGTAGTTCAGACATAGCAGTTTCCAGACCATAGGTGGACTTGCCTCACTGCATGGATGTCACAATAATGATTAGTTAAATACATTTGCTGATGGCAAAAGGTTTAATGGAGAGCACGTTCTGTCATTCAGGTTAACAGACGTAATTGCTCTGTGCCTTGCTTCCAAAAGGCCGATTATTTAAAGTCAGATTCCCTACCTTACTGGAAACATGTGGTTTTGGTGTGCAAACCCCAGAGAAGGTTTTAATCCCATTGTATAGCCACTGGGTGCTAGTCATCAGGCAAGGAATGTGGAATAATCCACTTCTGAAGGCAGGGTCAGGTATGACAGATATTTATTGTTAGATATTTTGTTGCTATTATGTGGATGCACTTGTATTAATCTTTTGTTATTTTTATTTATTTTGCATAATTCGTTGATTCCATAATTTGCTTTTACTTAAAGTTATGCCTTGCCTGTTCATTCAACTTTCAATCCGGGGATTTATAAAATTTGTTGCCACAAAACAAATATCAATGATTTGTCTTACATATAATAACAAAACATGAAAAAGTTTTCTGAATTTAGCACAAATATCAATGATTTGTCTTACATATAATAACAAAACATGAAAAAGTTTTCTGAATTTAGCATATAAAACATGTCATTCTAAAATATGGTTATCAAAAGCAAAAAAATAGGAAAATTTTATGTCATTATCCATTAAAAAATGATATATTTAGAAATGTAGGAAATGGATGCTTTCGGTCAAAAGTTCATATTTAAAATAAATCTGTTGTATAATTCTTTACTACTTTTTAGTATAATTCTCTGAAAATTGATAAGAAATTATTATTTAAATTGATGTTATTTGATTTGACATCTAATGTAAAGTTACACAAATAATAAATATTAATCTACCAACAATATTAATATAATGTTGCCTACTCTCGTTTTGATCGTGATTAAATAGGAAAGTGTTATTTTCGGGAAATACAAGACAACGATGTGTAGGAAGAGATATTGAATGGAAATGATTGATAAAGTAAAAGTGATGATGAATATGATGTAAATCCCACATGGAAGTATATTTCTTATAATTTAAAACACTTACTTGCATTTGTACAAGATAATACATAATAGAATACAGAGATAGAAATTCTTACAATTCAAAAGTGAGTTAGTCACCGAAGAAGAAAACGTTTAACTTACAACCTTTAAGCTTGACATAGTGAAAGTATTAATTTTAATAACCCAAAAGTCAATGTAAAATTCATCGTAAAAATTATTATTCTATGCCATTTTGTCTGATAATCTTGCTAAAATAGAATATATTTTTTAAAATTATCAAAAAAAAACAAAAAACAATAGAATATCTTTGAGGTTAAAGAATATTGTTACAAATAAAAAATTATTTGAGTAAAAGGCATATACTTATTAACAATTATTTATTCTGTGTTTTAAATAATTAAACTTTTTTTTTTTTTTTTTTTTAAAAGCATACTGTCCACAATATACTCATTCATTTTCTTAGTCCCAGCACAGATACCATACCTCTGAATATTACTATATATATATATATATATATATATATATAGTATATATATATATATATATATATATATATATGGTAAAATGTTTTAGTGATGTCCTTAGTTTGAATTCAGGTCAGAAGAAAAACTATCACATGTGAATACATTCTTAATAACTAAAAAAATATATTCCAAGAATATATATATATATATATACCTTTAAACCTGAGGCAGAGCTGTAACTGCTACCAGGCAGGTCCCCAGGTGGTGGATAGGGGAATGGCCCCCAGATATGGGGGTCTGCTGTGAATAAGCATTTAGGCAAATAAGCAGTCCTGAACCAACAGCGGCAATGTTAATAGGGTGTGGGGGATCATAAGGGTGGCTCCTTATGTTTCCAGCTAAATACCACATAAACCCAATGATAACCTTGTGCCAAGGCGAGTTTCTGGTGCCATACCCAGAGGCCATGGCCATGGTAATGGAGAAAGCAGCATTATCATTACTGGCCCAAGGCAGAAGATGAAGATATCGGAATGGCTTGGTTCCAGAGATCTATGGGCATGGATGTAGCATCTTTAATGGCCATAGCACTGCAAATACCTAAAAAGATGCTGGTTTCCCATCTGGGGTTGCCCATGATGGGTTGGTGGCAGCAAGGGCATGCGGCTATAAAACCAGGACCTTGCCATGCAAACTACTTGATGCGGAAAAATTCAGATAGAGATCTTGCTAGGGCATACCCTGTAAGCGACGCGTTGGGGCCTCGCCTGACTCCACCGAGAAGCGGACAAGGGCTACCATATCGTGAGCGGATACGGTTAAAGAAGATTGCTCAAAGGAAAAGGAGGTTGAGTAGTGAAGGAAGGATGAGGGGTTGTTCGGTCAGGTTGACTGTCGGTACTCTCAATGTTGGCACCATGACTGGGAAAGGTAGTGAGCTTGTGGACATGATGATAAGAAGAAAAGTGGACATTGTGGCAGTTCAGGAAACAAGGTGGAAAGGCCAAAAGGCAAGGGAACTGGGAAATGGCTTCAAGTTGTTCTATTGTGGTAGTGATTCTAAAAGAAATGGGGTTGGAATTATACTGAGCTCAAATTTGAAACATAGGGTATTGGAAGTTACTCGGTATAATGACAGGATTATCTCAATGAGAATTGACTTGGAGAGTTGTGTGATTACTATGATTAGTGCATATGCTCCACAGTCAGGATGTGATGAGGATGTGAAAGATAAGTTTTGGGGTGAGATGGATGATATTTGGGGCTCAATTCAACAAACAGATAAGGTCTTCCTTTGTGGAGATTTGAATGGACATGTGGGCAGAGAAAATGGTGGGTTGGAAAGAATCCTGGGAAATCAGGGAATTGGGGAAAGAAATAAAGAGGGAGATAGAATAATTGATTTTGCTGTTTCAATGGATATGGCATTATTGAACACCTTCTTCAAGAAACCCCCAAATCAAAAGATAACTTACATGAGTGGGGGAAGAAAATCCCAAATTGACTATATTATGTATAGACGAATTGGCCTAAAAGATATACAGGATTGCAAGGTTATTCCAGTAGAAGCTATGGGTCAACAGCACAGACTTTTACTATGTCATGCTAATCTTACAGGAATTAAAATAAATCCTAGAAGAGGTATCATCAAGACCAAATGGTGGAAACTTGAGGTTGATGCCTACAGAAAGCAATTTGTTGATGAATTGATGAAGGTTGAAGACAAAGAAGAAGGGGAAGATCTTTGGACAAGTACTGCAAACAACATCTGTGTAATTGGGGATCAAGTTCTTGGCCAAACGTCGGGTGTGATAAAAGAGAATAAAGAGACTTGGTGGTGGAATGCAGAAGTGCAGAAAAAAATGGGGAATAAGAAAATAGCCAAAAAGGAGTGGGACAAAGATGGAGGGGAAAGTAGTAGGGTCAAATATAATATAGCAAAGAAAGAAGCAAAGAAAGCTGTTGCCAAAGCCAAGTTTGATGCATACTCAGATTTATATGAAAGTTTAGAGAAAGAAGAAGGAGTTAAGAAGATTTTGCGTATTGCAAAACAACGAGATAAGAGTGGTAAAGATACTTACCAAGCAAATAGAATAAAAGACTCTAACAATAAGGTGTTGTGTGGCAAGAATGAAATCATAGCTAGATGGCAGCAATATTATGAGCACCTACTAAATGAAGAAAACTTTCGGATTGACAAGGGATTTGGGACTCCAAATTTGGGCCCAGCTTTAAAGATCAGTAGGGAAGAAGTTAGACAAGCAGTCAGAAGAATGAAATGTGGGAAATTGGTGGGTCCAGATAACATCCCTGTAGAGGTATGGAAGGTAATGGGAGAAGAGGGAATCACCTTTCTGACCAAACTTTTTAATAACATCATGATCACGGAGAAAATGCCAGATGAATGGAGGAGAAGCATTTTGGTTCCAATCTATAAGAATAAGGGAGATATTCTAGAATGTAGTAATTATCGAGGAATAAAGCTGATGAGCCACACAATGAAAATATGGGAGAGAATAATAGCAAATAGGCTACGGCAGGAAATAGACATCAGTGAAGAACAGTTTGGTTTTATGCCAGGTAGAGGAACCACAGATGCAATTTTTGCACTGCGGCAACTTATAGAAAAACATAGAGAAGTCAACCAAGAAATTGTTCTAATATTCATTGATTTGGAAAAAGCATTTGATAGAGTACCTAGAGATGAACTTTGGAGATGCTTAAGGAAAAAGCTGGTTCCGGAAAAATACATTCGTCTGATTCAAGATATGTATCAAGGCTGTCAAACCAGTGTGAGATGTAGTTCAGGAGAAACAGACTCATTTAAGGTGAAAGTGGGTGTGCATCAGGGATCAGCCCTGAGTCCCCTACTATTTAATATTGTTCTTGATGTCCTAACAGAGGATATTCGTAGGGAAGCACCCTGGAACATGATGTATGCCGATGATATAGTGATTGCAACTCAAAACATCAAGGAAGCTCAGGATAGGATAGAAGAGTGGAGGAAAGCACTGGAGGAAGGAGGAATGAGAATTAGCAGAAATAAAACTGAAGTGCTCTTCTGTGGTAATGGTGGAGGAAACATTTTGTTAGGGGGAAAGAAGTTGCCTGAGGCTGAAAAATGTAAATATCTCGGGGCCTGGATGAATAAAGATGGATCACTGGATGGAGAAGTTGTTGGGAGAACTCAAGCTGGTTGGAATAATTGGAGAAGGGTCTTGGGATACTCTGCGATAGGAGAATAGGTGCAAGGTTGAAAGGAAAAGTATATAAAACTGTGGTGCGTCCGGCACTGATGTATGGTGCAGAAACATGGCCGATCACTAAGAAAATAGAAGACAAGCAGTGTGTAACAGAAATGAGAATGCTTAGGTTTGCCTCGGGCCTCACTAGAAAGGACAAAGTGAAAAATGAAGTAATTCGAGAAAATATGAGAGTGAGAATGATCAGTGAAAAAATGAAAGAATCAAGGTTGAGGTGGTTTGGTCATGTTAAGAGAAGAGAAGAAAATTACATTGGAAGGAAGATTTTGGAGATGGAACCACCGGGGAAAAGACCCAGGGGTAGATCTAAGATCAGATGGATTGATCGAATGAGAAAGGACTTGCAGGAGATGTCACTTACGGAGGAAATGACTTTAGATCGAGTAGCCTGGAGAAGATTGATCCGCACCAGCGACCCCACTTGATGTGGGATTAATCAAGCTGTGGAAGAAGAAGAAGATACCTTTAAAGGTTTTTTTGCAATGTTATATAATGCAGAGGCTTTGACTATGTGGTGAAACTGAACTGAGATCAGACCCATATAGCTATCTAGCTTGTTATGCAGGGTTTGAAGACTTTACCATTCTGAAAAATTCATGCTTGCAAACTGATAGAAACGTTTTGCATAAACACTTGGAGTCAGTGTTTAGATCTAGTTTCAAACTCTATCCATCACTGATGATAGCAAATTAGCTTGAAATCAGCTGATCTGATGGTTAGCAAAGGAAAGAGATAGTGAATTCTGACTCTTTTGTCATTTATGTAAACAAAGTTGCACTTGTTTTGGTGGTTTTGGTAAAACACCATCTATTGATCATAAATACAAGTGATAGCAAGTTATGTGAATAACTTGTTTTTGTTTTTCATAAATGTACCTTTAAAGGTTTTTTTGCAATGATATATATTGCAGAGGCTTTGACTATGTGGTGAAACTGAACTGAGATCAGACCCATATAGCTATCTAGCTTGTTAGGCTGGGTTTGAAGACTTTACTGGTCTGAAAAATTCATGCTTGCAAACTGATAGAATTGTTTTGCATAAACACTTGGAGTCAGTGTTAAGATCTAGTTTATATCTCTATCCTTCACTGATGATAGCAAATTAGCTTGAAATCAGCTGATCCGATGGTGAGAAAATGAAAGAGATAGTAAATTCTGATTCTTTTGTTGTTTAAGTAAACAAAGTTACACTTGTTTCGGTGGTTTTGGTAAAATACCATCTATTGATCATAAATACAAGTGATAGCAAGTTACATGAATAACTTCTTTTTGTTTTTCATATATATATATATAATAAAGCAGTCGGATCTGAGCTCGATCCTAGCTTCATGACCTCTAGCCATAAGCCTACTTCAAACCCTAGTACTAACCTTAAATTTCCGATGCAATGGGGCTTTATATGTTCAATCCATGCTAATTTCCATAAAGAATAACTTATTTCATAAATGTGTATTCAAATAATTAGTTTCAGATTTAAATTGATCAATTCTATTAATAAATTCATGATAGAATTATTCATGAATTTATATATTATAACTGTGTGGATTGTCCGTATATATTTGTAAATATTTAAATATATATAATTGTTTAAAAGTTTCATTGCGTCAGGAATGTTTGATTTTATTTTTAAATAATTTGTTAAAGTTTTAATGATTAAAAGCTACATTCTTTCGATAAGCTTTCAGATTTTCCCTTTCCAAAAACAACAGTTAAAGTTTTATTAATTAGAAAAAAAGATAAGGATTTCCTAATTAAAATCATTTTCTGATTTTAAGAATTCATTTTCTAATTAGAAAATGAATTCAAGTTAATGAGTTTGATAGACTTATCGAAGGAATGTATATAAAAACAACCAGTAAATCTAAAAACATTGATAATGAAAGAAGCGCTAGCGTGAAGGCATCAGTGGACAGATATATAGCTCTGAAAAGTTTGGAAAAACACATCTTTGTTGCAGAAAAGTGTCAGTAAACTATGTGCTGTTCAAAATCATGAATTCAAAAATTGTTCCTATCATGATAAGGGGTTAAATGTCAGGAATCTGGCTATTGTTCTTGAAGTCCTCTAAAAATCTTCAATGAAGCTGCTAAATTCTTTCCGGACAAATCAAGCTGCCAAAATCAAATAAAATGCTGTTCAAGTAATCAATCAAATGGTGCCTACGTTTTTTACCAACTCGGACGTGTAACCTAAGGATCCAGCCTGGAAGAAATGGGTAATATATTTCCATAAATTCCTGGCTAGTTCCGAACTTTCTTTTACACTCCCTTTTAGAGTTCTTTTATTCTTTAATGTAACAATCCTTATAAATCCTTTTATCCATGCTACTGTAAATTTATATTGTAATTCTCTCAATCTCTAGTCTTTAAACTTTCTCTTTTCTTACTTGGCGGTTCATTTATTATATTATATATATTTATCATGTGATTTATAAATGTCATTTATTTTTAATTATATGCCAATAATCTTTCGACTCGATGATCTCCTTTGTTTCCTTTGCCTTGTGCAAATAGTAATATATTAATTTTAATAGTAATTCTAGACCATTAGAACTAAATTTACAGTTTTATCAATTATCGAGTTGAAAGAAATTATTAAATGTGTGTTATTTTCATAATTGGCTAATAATAAATTATTAGCTCCATTTTTAATCTATGCCCCAGCTATTTTTTGTATTCACCAATATGTATTTATTCATATATAATCTTAAAATGTTTTTATTGCAAAAAGGGCCAATAAAGGATTAAATATATTTTAATTCAACTTTGTTAATTGCTATTTAGATTCAGGAAGGGCACGATGATTGGGGCATAATTAATATGATTTGCAAATACTTTGAAATAGTTTTCGTTAAAAGCTTGTTTGACTTTAATTAATTGATCAAGTCATCACGTAGAGCATTCTGTATGGGTTTTAGTATTCAAACGATGACTATCAAGTCATCACCTTCGAACGTTGTTGACATAGGGCAATCTTCCGCTCCATTAGGCTGGTCGGTGATAATTTCTGTTATGTTAAATTATCGAGAAAGAAAGCACTTCCTCTCCTGTTTATATTAGTCAAAGGGCATAAGACTTGTCAGATCAAGCCACCATAGGACTTCAATTATCGACTAGCCATCGTCTTTCAATTTCACTTTATAGCTCATAATTCGTCAGCACCGTTACCTCTCTGTTCCAGTAAAGCCTGCTCTTATGCTCTTAATTCGTGATGAAGTGATTTAAATTAAAGTCCAACAAATTCTCTGTTATATCTCAAAATAAGTTTTCTAATAAAGATTAAAAGTTATGCCCTAAAATACGTATCTTGCTCTTCACGAATGGATTTGCGAATGTAAAATAAATATCACATTCTTTCGTATAAAATTAGAGTAATAATTTCCTTTACTAATGAATACCTTTATCTGACTTTTATTTCTTGTGGGGGGGGGGGCATAGACATAAACTTTCAAATATTGCGTAATACTCATTGGCATATAATAAGGACCGCCACTCTGATTATAATTATAAACTTTGTTTAAGGACTAGAATTAATTAATATAATCATTATTTAAAACTCAAACAAAACAAACTATTATTATTAAATATTTTCTAAATACACTTGGTTTCTTAAGTCTTTTTATTCATAATTATTTTAATGTTAATGCTCGCTGTCTGTGTTGGCAACCCAAAAATATACATATGATTCGATTTAAAATTATCTTAGTTAATTTATTATCCGATATTAGTGTCAGTTCAGGGATCTCTAATCCTCACCAACCGTTGAGCTAGTTTCTTGGCGCATAGCACTGTGCCGTCGACATAGATTTCTACTAATCTGAGCTGGTGAGTTGGGTTTGAATTCAGTTTGAACCAACTGAGTTTGGATCCGACTTGCAGTTTAGATGGTGGGTTTTTCGACTGGTACAATATTGTAATATATATATTGTATACTTATGCTAAATATAATCTTTTTGCTCTGGTCCTGTTATCAATAAGCTTAACCTTAATGATATATATTTTGTGATTTGCTCCATTCTACCAAATGCCTTATAAACTATTTAAACAAATATTAACCACTTTGGTGTAGTGGTTTCTAATCTTTTCTGCTTTAGGGAAAATTTACATAAAACTCCTGCGCCAGGATATGCTTATTTCTTTAAAAAAAAGTCTGGTGGAGATAATTATAACAATGCACAGAATATAAAAAATTATATAATACTTTGAATAACTTTTATTTTTTATAAGAACATATTTCACAAGAATAATTTTAAGTATTAAAAAAAATGTTTTTATGAACGTGCGTTTATTTATTTTATCTGCGGATAAAAAAAAATGTTATAAGTGATTACGAAAGAGGACTGTGGATAAGAATACTGGGAAAAAATAAAAATAAAACCCATACGAATTTTCTACTTGTGCTCCTGCAATTTCCAGTTATATCCATCAATACTTGTTTAATGAAAGCTAACAAAAGATTCAATTTAAACTAAAACTTCTGAACTCAAACATTATTTCAACGAATAGTCAAATGTTGTATAACCATCTTCAGCCCATTCACAAACATTGGATAAGAACACTAAAACACAATGCTAAATATATTTTAAGCATGTAAAGGTTTGTTACATAAATTCAAAAACTGTCATAAATTTACAAACACCAGTAACTTTTACTTAAATATTAAACATTACAATATTTATAGAGAGAAAGGAATGTTATTATCTCAATATTAATTGAATCTCTCTTCTTTTTTCCCATAACATCATTATTCTATATTTTTCTAATTATTTATTTCAAGGATTCCAAGACAGTTTTTAATTCAACTGTATAGTTTGTAAGTATATGCATAGTGCATGTTATATGTCTACCTTGTATATATTTGTTAATTGTGTATAATATATTGTTCATTAGCCACAAACATTTATAATATTCATGCAAAATTGTTCAGATACTGTGGGTATGCTATATTTATAATAGACAATAACAAGCAATTGGTTATTATATGTAAATTATATCATCATTGTACTCATGCTTAATGAAATCAATAGAACACTGTAACATATTGTTAAGTTAACCATAAGATCAGGCAATAGATTAAAGTTTAATTTTTCACCACAATGCAGGATATGGTGTTTCTTTTATAATCCAATTTTTTGATATATTAATGATTTAATCATAAGGATTATAATGATGTAATTCATGTATATATTTATATAATGTTACGTAATAGAATCAAATGGCCTTATACAATTTTGGAACTATTATATTTCTCTTCTTACAATTAAAATGTATAATTCGATGTATATTTATTATGATAAATGATAAATATATATATACGATTGTCATTATTTATTTAAAACATATATATATATATATATTGTGACCTTCTGGTTTGGTACCAGAAAG